>PVIA01006106.1:0-102802 GCA_004024845.1 Tonatia bakeri | reverse complement strand
CATCCACCCACCCATCCATCCATCCATCCATTCATCCATCCATGCACCCATCCACCCACCCACCCACCCATCCATCCACCCATCCATCCATCATTTATCCATCCATCATGTAAGCATTTCACTCACAGCACCTTCCTGGTACCATACAATGAAATCATAGAGAAGCCAGGACTGATTCCCACCTTGAAAGCCAACGGCATCATATTGCGCATGTCAGGCGATGTGTATCTGTTATATCCAAGTGATATAAATAATAAAGTTAGTTTACAACCCACAGCAGAGTAGAATAAGATAAGATCATGTTTTACAAGTGCTTCCATAGTGCCTGGCATACAGCGGACAACGAATAAACAGTTGATCTCCTGCAAGTAGAACCCCTGTGCGAAGCCCTGAGATAAACTGGTGAGCAAGGCAGACTGGATCCCTGCCCTTACAGACCTGCTATTTTTGTGAGGAAGAGAGACAATAAGTAGGCAGACAGAAGATCCCCACAGACTGTGATAAATGCTAAGGCTGCAACAAAGAACTTAAAAGCACTAACGGGGAAGGATGGTTTGCTCCCTGGACCAGCCAAAGGCAGTCCTCTTACACAGGGAGCCAGGGAGCCAAGCACAGCATGTGCAAAGGCCCTGCAGTGGGAAAGGACTCAGTGGCATGTTTCAGGAACTGGGAGCTGGAATACGACAGGCAAAGGGAAGAGAGGGAGGAGATCAGGTCAAAGACACAAGCAGGGGTGGCCCTCGCTGCCAGGGAGTCAGTGTTTATGGGGTTCAGAGTTTCTGTCTGGAATGATGGATAGTCCTGGAGATGAACCGTGGTGATGGAACATACTTAATGCCCTTGAACTGTGCACTTAAAATGCTGCCGCCACAGTACACTCTATTATACATATTTCACCACAATTTTTTTTAAAGTGTGTCCCTACAGGAGCCCCGGGTACTACAGGTCCCACTGATGGATGTAGAAATGAGGGCCATCAGGCGCCCGGACGACTCGCCGCAGCACCTCCGGCGCAAGGTCACAGCACAGGCAGAATCAGAACCCGGGTCATCCCACTCCAGCACCGCACGGGGCCGCTGCCCCCATCCCCAGCCTCAGATGCCTCTTCGAGCTCAGGTGATGCACACACAGAAAACCCGGGCACGAGAGGCAGTTCACCGGCAGAGGCTAACAGATCTCTTCTGGTTATTATTAGCAGCGTGGGCCAGCTGGGCGTGCATGGCCCCGGCTGCGTGGCTCTCACGGGAGAGGACCCCGAGGTGCGGCGGTGGGGCGGAGGGACTGCGTGCCGTGCAGCTGGCCAGCAAGCTCTGCGCACACAGCAGCCTGAAACTTTCCACCAAAATCCCCACGTGCAGCTACTCAGCTCTTGGGGGAGAATCAGCACGGGTCCCCAGGGCTGAGATTTTCCATGTTTAGCTTCAACCCAGAGGAAAATTTTGTTAGAAAGTTTCAAGGGTGTGACTATTTTTAAATAATGAGACGCTGGGTTACAGTGTCAGCGCCCTCACAGAAGCTAGAAGGGCGTGCATCTTAAGGCCTCCTTTTTCCCATTACCATTCAGAGGGCTGGACTGCAGAAGAAAGTAAAGAAAGTTAATCATTAAGAGCCTGCCCTAGGCCAGGAACTTGCTTTACCCTGAAATAATGTTTCTCAACTAGGGCTGCTTTGGGCCCCCAGAGGATATCTGGCAACATCTGGAGACTTTCTTTGGTGACCACAATGTGGAGGGGAGGAGCTGCTACTGGTATCTAGTGGGTAGAGGTCAGGGGTGCTGCTCAGCTGAACATCCTACTGTGCGCACGACCACAGCACCCGCCAAACAATTATCCAGCCCCAAATACCAATAGTGTCAAGGCTGAGAAACCCTCTCCTAAGCCAATGGCTCCCCAGCTGCAACAGGCGTCAGAATACCCTGGAGAACTTGTTAGAACACAGACAGCTGAGCGCCACCCCCAGAGCTGTGATTCAGTGGCCTGGAGAAAACCCACCTTTCCCATTTCTGCTAAGTGCCCAGGTGATGCTGATGCTGTGGTCCAGGGAAGACAGAGAGTGACATTCTTGGGTCACCCTCACAACATGCTTGAGGTGCTGGCACTGTTCTGTCCCAATCTTACAGATGCAAGACCTAAGGCTCGGAATGGGGGACAAGCATTGTCCAAAGTCACATAAGCTATGAAGTGGCAGGACCAACTCCAGCCTCTGTGGATGCTCGCAGGCCTCAGTGCTCAGCCAGGCACACCAGAAGCCCAGGATGGTGCCCTGGATATGTGTTTTCTCCAACCCTGATCGTCCTCTGTCAACAGAACTTGTAAGTTCCAGATTAAGGGGGCCAGGCCCAGGACACCACAATAATGTTACCGTGGAAACACTGCTTATAAATCCAGTCATTTCAAACAAGATCACTATTTCAAGGTCCTCTCTGTTTAAAGTCTTTTGCAGGGTCAAGAAACTTTTTATAGAAGTATTTTCTCGATGGTTTCATGCCCAATTTACATTCTAAGGGGACCTCTCCCTCCTGTGTCTTTCAGATCCATTTTTTTTTTTTTGCCGTTGAAGTTGTTTATGTATCTATAAACCATAGTTTTGTTTTGTTTTTTCTCCTAACTTGGATCCACCCGGGGACATCTTTCTGCCAAACCTTGCATCACACTGGAATGGTGTCATGGAAATAATGTTGGACCGGGAGCCGGGAGACTTGGGTTCCAGCGGAAGGGAAAAGGAGGTCTCAAAGTGGAATATTGCAACAGCCCATCTCCCCCCTCGAAGGGCTGCTGGATTCCCTTGTCGGCAAGGAATTACCACTGGGTCACCTTGCTACCTGGTTAAGCACCGTCATCCCTCACTGCAGAAAAATCATCCCGGGGTCACACGAGAAGTGTGTAGGCCATGTATTGTAGGATTCCACGGAGAGGGACTGCCCAGAACAGGCAAACACAGACAGAAAGTAGACCAGGGGTTGCCAGGGGCTGGGTGAGGGAGAGGATTTGGGGAGTAACCACTAATGGGCATGGGGTTTCTTTGTGGGTGATGAAAATGTTCTGGAATTGAGATAGTGGTGATGGTTGCACAATCCTGTAAATATACTAAAAACAACTGAAAATCCACTTTAAAGGGGAGGATTTTATGGCATGTGAATCAGATCTCAATTTTTTTTTTAAAGCTTCCCATGTCCTTCTAACATGCAGGCAAGGAACGCAGTCCCCACTGTTATAAAACAGGCGTGGCGGTATCACCCCCCAGCTCAGCAGGGCAAGGCAGAGCTTGGCAGGGCAGGTGTGCTGTGTCGGGCAGGGCTGTGACACCTCGTCCGCTGCCCAGGAGGTGTCAGAGGGAAGTGGTTTTCTCCCCCTCTGCCCTGTTCCTCTTTGCCCAAGTCAACAAGGACTGGGACTCAGTTTGCAGGGTGGGCAGCCTTATCCTGCTAATTCGTTACCAGAAATTATCACCTTATTAGCATCCATCACCCAAGCTGTGACAGACGCCAGCTCCAAGCCACACAAGGACAGCAAAAATGATTTGGAGGGGGGGAAATACCAAGGCATGGGTGCCAAGGAAAGACACGCACACCAAGAATCGCCGTGGCGCCGGCACGTGGGACTGCGAGGTGAGAGCGCCGCGCGCCCTGACCGGCCGTCTGAGCTCTGGGCTCCCGCGGAGAGCCGGAGGACGCCCTCCAGTCCGCCCGGCAGCCCCCCGTTATCAGGCAGCATGAAAGGTTGACTAGGAAACCACATCAGCTCTGCAGTGTCCAAAAATACAATCAAAGCCCCGCTGGCGTCTCTGGTGACTGCCGCGCCGGCTCCTCGCGGTCTTTGTGCCGTCCCCATTACCTGGCTGAGCCGATGCGCCTTTGAGGTAGCAGCGGCCTTCAGAGGGGTGGAAAATTCTCCCCACTCCCCCGTGGAAATCCCCTTTGGTACAAAAATAAGCACTGGGTTGGTAATTTTCCTTTTTTTTTAATGTGAGCTAGGTGACTTTGGTGCTAGCTTTCTGCAGCGCACAGACAGCCGGCTGGGGATGGCAGATCACGACCCCGGCAGGAGCCGCCCGGCAGACGCCCGACCGATACAGTGGGCTCGAGTCCCCACATCTCTGGGAAGATCGTTTTATTTTCAAGCCTCCTCTGACGACGCCCCCGCAGGCGGTTCGGTTGGCTGGAGACGATGGCCGCCCACGCAAACGGGCTGGCAGTGCGCCGTGCACCCCGCGCATGTGTGCGCACGCACACACGTACACGCGCACGCCAACAGCCACATGTTACCCTAGCTCAGCAACTTGGCGCCCCTGCCAGGTGGCTTCCGGTGGGCGGGCGGCAGCCTTCTGCATGTCACCCTCCTGCAAACCAGCTCCCCGGCTGGGGGGTCAGGAGACTCCAGTGCACTTCTGAGGGGGTGGGACTGTGAGCAGACACTGACAGCTCCCCCCCACACACACACACACAAGCAGCTGCCTCAGCACGAGCCAAGTGCAGTCACACTTCCAAAGTCCTCCAGCTGGAGAAGAGGTTAGGGAAGCTTCTCTCTTTCCACTTGCTTAAGAAAATAGGAGGAGGTTTTTTTATGGGGCTCTTTGGTCTCCCGGCTTACTTCGGTTCAGGTGGGGTAAGGACTTGTCTAGAGTAAATTCCTGCTTCCAGGCAGGAAGCAGGATCAGATGGCCTCAGGCTCTCCAGTATGGACGAGAAGCCCCCCTCTTTCCTAGGGCTTCACACCACCCCACACTAGGGACCCCAGCATCTCGTGAACACACGCTGTCTCAGGACATGGGTATGTGAATCGGACCGGCACAGCATGGATACTTAGGGTGTGACAAAAACATAAAAATCTCTGCTTATCCCAAGGCCACACACCCAGCAATTCTGCCCATCCCCACCCCCCCTTTGGGCCACAACCATAAAGTAAAGTATAGACCAAGTCTTGTGAGACATTGAATGTTTTCACAAAGCCCGTACACTAACATCTAAGTACGGTCTCCAGGGAGGCTGCGGAAGGCAGAAAGAATCCTAAAACGGCCCGGGACCTGTTACGCCCTGGTACAACCCTCACCCCGGAGTGTGCGCAGAACACGTGACTTTGCCATGTTCCAGGCCACTAGAATATGGCGAATGGGACTGGATGCCATTCCCAGAATTGGGACTCGTTATGTAAAACTCCTTCCTGGCAGACTGGAGAGAGAGATTTCCCTGTGGGCCTTGAAGGACAAACAGCTGAGCAGTGAACTGCCCGCAGAGACAGTCGCAGGGGTGGGGACCTGCAAGTGACAGCTAGGACATGAAGGGGGCCTCCAGAACAACTGTGAGCAAGAACCACGGGGCCCTCGGTCACAGAGCTGCAAGCAAACACATCTGCCAGCGGCATGGATGAGCTGAGTGAGAAGCAGATGCTTCTCCGGGCGAGCCTTCAGATGCAACGCAGCCCAGCCACACCGAGGGCCACCTGGGAGACTCTGACGTGGGGACCCTGTCGAACCTGCCTGGATGGATCGCCCAGAAGCCTGTGAGGTGGAGAAATGTGTACTGTTTAAAGTTGCTGAATTCGTGTGCAGCGATCCAAACCTAACCCAGACGCCCGTGACCACTTACTCAGGGGCTCACTGCCTCCTACCCACTACCCAGCCCAGAGGCTTCCCAACTCTTATCAACACACAGATCCAGCAGTATCTTTCTCTGGAACACAGCTAAGAAGAAACACAGTGCTGGACATGCATTCCCACCAGGAACAGACCCTCTGCAGGGGGGCGGGGGGGCACTCTTTGACAGCAGCCTACGGGGCTTGAGTCAGTCTGCAGTAGGTGCGCACAGACCATTTGAGGGATGCATCAGGGAAGGAAGAGAAAAACAGAACACAGACGTCAAATTCTAAACCATGATGACTACCACGTACGGAAAACCCAGCATGCGCCAGCCACAGCGTCGGGGATGATAGACAGATAGACAGACAGACATGTCCCAAATTGGTTATTATTCATCGGATATTTGAAATGTTACAGATAGGCAAACCCAACTTACAACTTGTAACCCACAGCTTTTTATTCCCTTTCCCACCATAAGACCATCAGCACCATGACCCAGACCCGTACTGAAGAAGGCACCCCATGCAGGGAGGAAGAACAGGGTAAAGGGGGGCTACGTGGTAACAAAGGAGACTTGACTTGGGGTGGGGAACACACAGGATGACATACAGGTGATGGCTCATAGACCGCACACTTGAAACCTATCTACGTAATTAACCAGTGTCACCCAATTAAGGCAATAAAAATATCTTTTAAAGAGAAAGAAAAATTCCTCCAAAGGTTCACAACATACGGTATATGGATTCATCGCACACAGACAGATACTGAACACTGCAGAGAGGTCAACAACAGTCTCTGGAGTCCGTCTGCTGAGGTTCAAATCTGCGCTGCAGACTGTGTGACCTTGGCCACGGTCCTGAGTGTCTCTGAGCTACAATCAGAGGGTAAACATTCCTGCCCAAATACTGCTGCACGGGCCCTTCTTACACTAAAAAAAAGGTTCACTGTTTGTCTGAAATTTGGGTTTCATTATGCATCCTGCACTCTACCTGGCAAACCTGCCTCAGGACAAACACTTCAGATGCCCCAGTCGACCCCTGGAAGACCACGGTGGGCCAAACATGTGGTCCACCTCGCTTATGACGACCGGGACAATAACGGAAGGTCCCATTTTGCTTAGTCCTTTCTATCCAAGGAGGCAAATGCAGTTGTTAAAATATGGACATAAAAAAATAAAAACTGCCCTGGCCAGGTGGCTCAATTCTTTGACACATCATCTCTTATACTGAAAGGTTGCAGGTTTGATTCCCAGCCTGGGCACACTTCTCGGTTACAGGTTCGATTCCCGGTCGGGGTACATATGAGGGGCAACCGATGGATGTCTGTCTCTCTCAAGTCAGTATACATATCCTCTGGTAAGGAGTAAAAAACTGTTGGAGATGCTTTGTGAAAAATGGTTCAGAACATGCTAGCCTTTGTAGGGAGTGTCACACGTCAGGGAAAATCACTCACAAGGAACACACAGTGTCCCTGAGGCCACACAGAGAAGGGAGAGGTGTAGCCGTCAGGGCCCTGATCAGGACGTTCACTGATTTAGCCAAGGTCACAGGGCCGGTTGACGGTGGGTCCCAAACTGAAGTCCGGCTGTGTTTAACCCCAAAGATGAGGTTCTCCGCCCACAGGCCACTGTTTCTGACATAAGCTCCCTGCTGACCCTTGCCACAACCACTGACGTTCATTTGAAATCACAACTGTTACTTCTTTACGATTTGTATTCAAGTTGATTCAGACCCACTTTCACTGTTCATTTCCACCGTGTCCTGCTGAGTATCCGTAAGCCGCACCTTTGAGACAAGGTGTTAGTTATGTCTTTTCCAATACCGATGAAATGAAACATGCGGTGATTGCCATGGCTTGCCTGCATGCCAGACCCCAGCCCCAAACCGCCACACACACCCTCGGTGGCCAACGCACCCTGCTCTGAGGCACGCGGACCTCTGGAACTGGCGAAGGTGACAACAGGAGGCAGGCAGCCCTTGGAGGAAAGAGAAAAGCTAACGCACTGTGTGGACCACATGCTGCAGCTACGGCACATAAGCAAAGAAAAATACACAGGACCCAGAAATTCTGTGGCTGGGTTCTCCTCCGGATAACGACAGCCGCTTGTGGCAGAAAGAGCACTTCGCCGAGAGGCAGGTGACAAGGGCTGGAAACACACCTCTGCCTCACGCCTGGGAACGAGACACTGAGCTGTACCAGGAGGGAAATAATAAATAAAATGACCACGAGATAGGAATCGTTTACTCTTGCCTCTCTGAAAAGATCTGGACTAGATTACACCACGTTCCCCGTTTTCTGATTGAATTCCATGACTCAGAAAGTAGGAAGATGATAGTATGTAATAATTACTAAGAAAATGAGAATTGAGTGGTCATCATAATAGTTAACATTTATTCATTCCACAAATATTTGCTGAGTACCTACCATGTGCCAGGCACTGTTCCAGGTGCTGGGGACACATGGATGACAGACATTTTAAAAGTCACTTGTTGCCCTGGCTGGTGTGGCCGAGTGGGCTGGGCACCATCCTGAAAACCAAAAGGTCACTGGTTCATTACCCAGTCAGGGCACATGCCTGGGTTGCAGGACTGGTCCCCAACTGGGGGCGTGCACAAGGCAACCAATCCGTATTTCCCTGTTTTCTTCCCTCCCTTCTCCTCTCTCTAAAAAATATATTTTAAAAAAAGAAGTCACTTGTCTTCCCAAAGCTTCTTTTCCAGTAAGGTATAAGCTTTTGATGTGTCCACGAGTCTCTCACCAACTCCTTCCAGCAGAGGTTCTCGTCAAAGCCCCTGGAGGGCTTGTTAAAACGGACCCCTGGGGCCCACTCTCAGCACTGCTAATTCAGTAGCTCTGGGGTGGGGTGTGAAAATCTGTACTTCTAACAAGTGCCCAGCTAATGCTAGCTCAAAGGAACCCCACTTTGAGAAACACTGCCTGCCAACAGTTCTATCGAGTAGATATTTTTATTTTCCTCATTGGGGAAACTGAGGCTCAGATTAACAAAGTAATTGACAACACCAAGCTTCGCACCTGGTTGTCTCTGACTGCGACGTCTGTGAGATCGGCCATCATGCTAAACTGTCTTTGTTCCGGACGGGAGCCCTGCCATGCTGGTGCCACCGAGACCAAACAGGTGCACTTTCTCTCAGCCAGAATTTGTAAAACTTAGAGACCCGAGGCCTCCAGCCTGTGAACCTCCCCGGCCAGGGGCTGGGAGCTCAAGATGACACTCGGCAGGTATCTCAGGTGAGATCTGGTCTCCAGGTGAGGGCACCAGCTGCACCCCTCTCCCGACACCCTCTGCTAACGAATCTGCAGGGCGGGATTGACGTCAGCCACAGTGGAAACTGCTCTGCCGCCCTGACCTGTTTAGAGATTAAGTGAGCACAGAAGAGGAAGAGAGAGAGAATATCAGGGAAAAAAAAGGGGGGAATGGAAAAATCTGCAAGCAAACCAACCACCTGTAAGAATACAAGGTTAAAGCAAGTTAACCTCGCGCTGTTTAGTCATGAAATGCAAATTAATGTGTTGGCTTTCCAGAAATATCTGGAGCGGAAATATTAAAGCTGTATCTTTAATATTGTTAAACTTTTCCTTTTTTCTTCCTATAAAGCTATATAATAATACAACTGCCCTCGTAATAACCCTTGGACAGCCTTTCTCTGGGAGCTGCCAGTTCACTGAAAAGGTATTTCAGGATAACCACACTTCTTGTCTTTGAGATAGGAAAACATCACGTGGAAGCTCCCAGTGAGAGCTGGAAGATACGGGGAGATCTGGGTTGGGTAAAGGCAACGTGATCTCTGGTTCCCAAGGAAGAAGCATGCAATAAGAAAAAGAAACATTCGGGGTGGGTGTGTGCAAGAGAGAGGGATTGAAAGCAATTGGTTCACAAAGTGGCGTCACTGTTTCCCACTTGTACTTCGTGCAAGTACAGGTGACGCTGATCCATATATGGAAAAGCAACACACAGACTATGTTCAAATGAAGTTGCCACGTATCTACTTACAGATGTTCCCAAATAAACATCAGAAAAGAAGTGACTAGAAAATTCATTATCTTTGGCTTTGTTTATGCTTCCCCTCCCTCCCCACCCTACCCCCACCCCCAAGAGGCTCTGTCCTGAGTTTGGCTTTCTTCTGGATTACATTTTAGAATCCACGGCATGTTTACGGAGCTCGGCTGCTTTGAGAGAAAAACAAGGCTTCTGAAATCCTAACAAAGGTGGAAATGCACACCCACCTTCACCTTTAAGGGCCTGCATCAAGGCAAAATATTCCTAAGCAACCAGCCCTAGAAATAGAACAGTAAACTGAAGCAGTTCCTGAAAGCTGCCCTTTCCACTATCTGGAGGACGTCTGCTGTTTATTGATTTAAGCATCTCCATGACACAATGACACGAAGACAATACCCAGGCTTTGGGACGTGAATAGGAAAGTCCGTGGGTGTCAAAGGTCAGAGAGACTCCTGGGTTACCCAGCAGCTCTGAGGTCACAACCCAGTGGGCTGTGACTCAGACGAGAAGGGCAGTGTACAGCACAGGGAGTCATACACCACTGCGAGCAAACGTTTCAACAACGCAACCCAGAGAAAACTTAGGTACTTCAAATAAGTCGCACTTGAGTTTCCAAAGCAAGTTATGGGACAGTCTTTTGAATTGCTAAGGCCACAGGGCAATTGAGCAATGAACTGTCCCATTCAATCCCAGTGTAAATCACTGTCTGTCACTACATAGAACACTGAAACCAAGAGTGAGCCTTAAAGGTCTTCTCATCCAACCCAATTTTGTAGGTGAGGAAAGTACAACATGAACACCCAAGGCCAAGAAGCAAGTCAGTCCCAGAACCAAGACTCAGACTTGGCTCCGACCCCCAAGACCGATGGGCACAGCCTGAGGCCAGTGGTTTTCAAACTGGGTCCCATGGAACCCTCGGGGGTTCCATGCTGGAACCTAGCAGGCAGGAGTCTGATACCGGGGTTCCATGCTGCAACCCAGCAACGTCGCTTTTTATACTGGCATCTTCAGTGAGACTTCTCCTGGAAAGAGGGGCGCCACAGCCTGAACAAAATTTGGACACCACTTCACTGTCCCCACTGTTGTTTCCTATGAAACGAGTTCACCCTGAAGCTAGTTCCCACCCCACCCGGTCTGAGTCGCCCGATGCTGGTGACCAAAGGGACAGGGGTGACGTGGGAAACGACACTTCTCTGCGTCTCGGGTTCTCTTCCTGCTGCCCTCCACCCCAGCTCCGACGTCGTCCAATGGGCTTTGCCCTCCAGCCCGATGACCTAACCTACCATTCGCCGAAGTGTGGCGTCCGCACACCTGTTGGCACCGGGGAGTGATTAGCTGGCGCCTGCAAACGGCATTGCCCTGAGTCACATGGTGTGAGGGCTGCTACTGCCCCCCCCACTGCTTCTCAGTTACATCAAGGTGGAACCAAGAAGTCTCAGTTTAGTACACTGTATCTTTAGCAACTCCCGATGTTTGCTAATCTCCTTGTTTTATTTTTACATTTTTAAACTGTTATTGAGTGTATTGGAGTAGCACTGGTTAATAAAATTAACCAAGAAAGAGCCTCTATAGCCTCATCTGTAATAAGAACACCTGCCTCCTAGGATGGTGGTGAGTTTCACATTAGATACCACAGGAAAAGGGCTCAGCACAGTGTCTGGCATGGAAAAAAAATAGGGTTCACGCTGGCTAATGGGGTTTTGCTTTGTGCCTGTTCCTGCACAAGGCTAAGAAAAGCAGGGCTGGGCAATGGTCCTGCCCTCAGAAGCATTATGGTTTATACTTTATCACAATTTAAACTTCCTTTTCTTTTTAAAAAGCTTCAAGACTTCACCGGGTCTCTGGAGAGAACTGGAGAAATTGCTTGCAGAGGCCCAGGTATGGCCGGGCCGCACCTGTGCTCTCCCACCGTGCTGCCCAGAGTTACACGGCATTGCGGGATTCTTGGAAAGAGACTCCGGAGTGTGTGGGTGATGGGAACTCCTTGTTTCAATGTCAGTTTAGAAGGCAGGCAGGAGTCTAGCATGAAGCGGACCCCAGTGTGGTCCTCAGAAAAGGACATCTGTGTACTCACCTGTGTCGCTCTGTCACTAGCAAAGGGAAGGATGTCAGTCTCAAGGACCAGAGGGCTGACTGTGCTGGAAATTCACTACCAGATGCTCCTGCCCTATAGGCCACATGGGACCCGCTACAGCAAGTGGTCATAGTACTGACTTTGCCTTTAAGACACCACATGTTTCTAAGCCTCCATGTACCAGTTATGTGTGATGAACTTCTATACATCCTACAAAACCCAACTGACAGATCATCGCCTGTTAAATCTTCTCTGTGGCAAACTGCATTTTTGATCTGTAAAAACTCTCTCTCTCTCTCTCTCTCTCTCTCTCTCTCTCACACGTGAGCATGCACACAAGGAGAATAATCCTGCCTGCCCCACTAATGATGGGTGTGGTCAGGCGACGTGCTTTGGCCAGAGGAATGTGATTTGACAAGATGTTTGACCTCGTGGCTTCAGTGAGCTGTCATGAGAAGAGAATGTCTAGGCAGCTTCTGTTCCTATAGCCTGGGTTCCAGAACAAGAGAGTCCCACGAGCAGACTTGAACCCAAGCCACAGCCCACAGCAGAGCTGCTACGGTGCCCCACCGACTAATGGGCAAGAAATAGAGCATCTGTCATTGTAAATCACCGAAGTTGGCCTTTATTTGTTACTGCAGCAAAAGCTGACTAACACATTCTCCAAACAAAACCCCCCTCCTCTGCTCTGGCAGTACCCGAACACGTCTCTATCCGAGGACTTCTTATCATGCTTCTGTGCAAGCCCTCGTCCTCCTGAGACCCCTCCCTGAGGGCAGGGGCCACCTCCCTCCCAGCCCCCAGAACGGCAAGCAATCAATACACTTGCTGAATAAATTACAGAGCCGACTAGACAGACACCACAATTCACGGCGACCACGAAGTGTCTCTCTGCAGGCACGGGCAGCCAACGCAAGGAGGACTTTAAACACCAGCGCAGGCTTGGCCAGAAGCCAGGGTTTATGCTTCTCGGGCTGGGAGGGCCACTTGCCCTGAGCCTCTAATCCAGAAAGGACTTGAAATGCAGACACCTGATGCCACTCAAAAGGCCATGAATCACGCTATCACGTGTGTTTCCCATGTTGATTCCCTCAACAGGAACACTGGAAACATATCACCCACTTGCCTAATTCTGTTGTGGCCTTCCCTTATTTCCCTTCACTTCTCACAGAGCAGCACACCAAAAACATGGCCGTGACCTAGGTCTCTCTCAACCTCTAGGAGGCGCTGCAGTAAACAAGGGTCTTAGATTTTCAGTGTTATTCTGTACTAAATACAAAAATTAATTTTATCAAAATTAAGCAGCCACGTTGAGTGGGAAAAGCTACTTCCCTGGTATTCCATCATCTGGATCTAACCCTGCTTAATGCTGCGCCTTGGCTTTCTTGGTAAAATGAAAATGGAGATTAATATTATTCAAGCGGTGATACGTTATGTTCTTCTGGGAAACACAAAAAATATACTATGACCTTAAGACCATTTGGAACCCTGGAAACTTAGAGCAAAACCTTGCCAATATAGGACATGTCAGTTATGATGTGTGCCCTTATGAAAACCTGCAGTTCCGTTTGTCCACGGGGATGCAAAGTTACCTGTGAGTTTTAAAGCGACAGAGAAATGCTAACAATATAAAGGTAAGCAGAAAAGCGAGACATGGAGCATTCTATGCAGATGACCTCGATATGTAAAGGCAAAAAAATACCAAAAATGTGTCAGGAAATGCTTTGGGGTGGAGGGATCATGGAACTGTTTTATTCTTCTTAATTCTGCTGCATGTTGTCCAAATATCCAACAAGGAACCAGATGTGAAAATCTAACGTAGAAGGCAGACAGAGGAAAAGGAAGAGTGATTTGTGATTGACACGTTAGAGGACAGCATTTTCCTCCAATCCAGGCTCCTCGGATGTTGTCTTTCAGGAAGACGGTAAGCAGGGAACTTTAAAGAGTGTGAAATGCCAGCAAGGGAGGCTTAGCTGGTTAAAAAAAAAAAAATTCATTGGTAGTCAGTCCCCTCGGGGCAGACACCGTTTCCAGCAGCTCTGGAAACAGTCTGTTCCAAATTAACCTTTTGGTGAGTCTCCAGCGGCCCAGAGGTGAGAAGCCCTGCCCTGGACAGGGGAGCTGGGAACGGAGGTGGAACGGAGATGGGGTGACTGAGACATCTAGAAAATCAGTGGCATATCTTGTCCCCTCCCCAAGCTGGCTTCAGAAGCAGAGTGCTCATCGCCAGGTAGCCCAAAAGGAGAAACGTCCTGGGATTTGTACATTGATTTCTGGACCAGGACGCGAGGACCTGGTTTCTTTTGGCTGTGAGTGGCTCACGTGACGGGTGGGGGGAGCTTCGAAAGTCACCCCCCCCCCCCCCCCGCACCAGTGCCGGAAGCTGTGACAGTGCCATGGAGCAGTGACGATGCCCCGCCCTGTCTGCCCCCTCCCCTTCCATGCCTCTGGCTCTCCCCCGTACCTGCCCATCCTGCTGTAGTGGACTGAACTGTGTCTCCCCGAAGCTCATGTAAGCTCTAAAATAAGTTTGGAAATGGGATCTTTGGAGATGTACCTATGGTAAGAAATAAGAGATCATACATACTAGATTGGGGTGGGCCCTAAATCCAATGAGAGCGTCCTTACAAGAGACAGACACACAGAGGGACACGGGGAAAAAAAGTCCCCGTGAAAATGGAGGCAGAGCCTGGAGGGAAGCAGCCACCAGCCAAGGGAAACCTGCAGCCACCAGAAGCTGCAAGAGGCGAGGAAGCATTCTCCCCCCATAACTTGCAGGAGCAGCACGGCCCCTGCTGGCACCTGGACTTCGGACTTCCGGCCTCCAGAACTGTGAGAACAAACTTCTGTTGCCTCGTGTTGTATTGTACTGCATCGGTCTCAGCAGACCCGGGTCACCAACACACACGCCTTCCCCCACGTTCTCCACCCTGACTTCTTGAATCCGGCTCCCACCCACCACCCCTCCCGTGACTTTTCCTCTTTGCCCCTCTCTCAATTCTATTTGGGGTAACTGGCTCCAAAGGGGCTCTGAAGGGGGCCTTGCCACTTACTGGCTGTGTGACAGGTGATATGTATCATGTCAGACTCAAGAGTTTCACCAGGTTTCCTATCTGGCAACTAGGAAGAACGGTATTCTGGGTAGACACTGTTACTAGCAGGACCAAAGAAGTAACCGTGCAAAGCACGCTGGCATAGCCCCTGACCCTCAGGGAACACTCCGCTGACTGTCGTCTCTAGGCACACTCTTCTCCGCTGCTTTTCTTGGCGCTCCCTGGTAAACTGACCTTCACAGCCCTGGATGCAAGTGTAGCCAAGCGCACAGTGAAGGGTCCTGGGGTTCATGGAACTAGGCGGAAAAATAAGCGGTTGCTGAAAAATAAATTCCAAAACTGTTACCATTTTCTACTTCTGCTTTGTGGTTTGTTCTCACGATAACTCTACAGAGAAGTTATTATCCCTGCTGTAGCGATGACGGAAGAGAAGATGGGAGAGCTGACTTCAGAGCTGACTACGAGTTTGCTGAGCATTGACCTCCAGTGCTTACCAATCAGACTTGTCCGACCGCAGACAGATTACGAGATCTCTGCCTCTCTCCCCGTGCATACTGCGTCGGTTTCCACGCCTGGCACAGCGGCAAGGGCTCGGCAACACTTTGGTGAATGTGGCAAGTGATCAGTTTTCGTGTGCACTTGCTTAATACAAGGGGAATTTGGGGGTCTCTCACGGTGGCGGTCTGTGGGTCAGCAGGGCCTCTCAGAAGGGCGGAGCCCACCAAGGACACATGCGGTGCCCAGGACTTCAGCCATGTAGTGAGGGTCAGAGACACCAAATGTTTGCTGGGCTACAAGGTCACCCAGAGCCACGACAACAGCAGCAATAGTCTGTGTCTGCAGTGTCCTTTTCTCCTGCCCTAAAATCAAGAGGCAAGGTCTGAGCAGCCCCGGGGATGACCATACCTGCCCTCCTTCCACCACTATTCAGCTCATGCATGGGCAGTGGGGGCAGCGGTGAGCAACGTGACGTGGGCTCAGCCCCTGGGCAGATCACAGCCTGGGAAGCCGCACAGATCGGGAAATCCAGGGGAGAGTGGCGCACCTGTGCGTGTCCCATAGGTCCTGACAAAATCAGACGTTTGGCTGGAGACAATCCTAAGAAGTTCCCTTCTTTTTTGCAAGACCCGATTCAAATACCTCCTTCTCCTCCTTGAAGCTTTCTCTGAGATTCGAGGAAGGTTTACCACCCCAGGCCTGCACCCTCAGGACCTTCTCCCAGCGGCTCCCCCACACCCAGGATCACCAGAGCCTACGCTACCGTTAAGCAGACTGAGGAAATGACTGATTTATCATTTCGCCAACTGAAATATTACCAAATCATTCCATTTCTGTGCCTTGTTTTTCTCCCGGTCCTTCTACTTCTGACAGCATCCACATCAGTGAACCTCAAATGAGGACAGGTGAACCCATGAGGGTCCTCCGATGAATTCTTGGGGGAGGGAGGGGCTACAAGTTCCATACAAGAATTTTTTTAAGAATATTTAAACTTTTTTTTTAAGATTTTATTTATTTATTTTTAAAGAGGGAAGTGAGGGGGAGAGAGAGAGAAACATCAATGTGCGGTTGCTGGGGGACATGGCCTGCAACCTAGGCATGTGCCCTGACTGGGAATCGAACCTGCAATGCCTGGTTCGCAGCTCGCGCTCAATCCACTGAGCTATAGCCAGGGCTCCATACAAGAATTTTTGACACCTTGAGTTTCCACGTCAAAGGTAATTTCCGCAAACGGTACACGGAACCCAGGTACTGGACCACCTGGATGCCGCCTTGTGAACCAGCCCTGCCCGGCCATTTCAGCGCCTGCAAGTGAGCTGCAGTTATCACCGGCATTAGAGTGAGACTAGGGCTGCGGCGGGTATCAATACACAAGGTAACAGGTCCCCTCTAGTGACGGCCAGATGAAGTCATTCCTCCTTTCCTCCTTCCTCACACTGCTGGAAAATGAAGCCGCCAAAGGCACACGCCTGAGACTCACGGAAGACAAAACCGCCTAGACAAGAGCACGTGGAGGTCCACTGGCCAGATCCGGCCCACAGGCCTAAGTGTCTTCCCAGTCGTGCATTAGTTCCCAGCCTTTGAAAACGAGGAGAAATCATGTAAAAGCTGAATGTCTGGCCTCTCTTGAAAAACAAGCAGAAGATCCAGCAATTCCGAATGCACACTCCTGCGTGGCCAACTCAGCGGGAACGCAGCCGTGGCTGTCCCCACCTCCCTGTGTGCCCCATGTCCTCCCGCCCCCTCTCTCTTCATTATCTTACGCCCAGTCGATGGCGACTCCATCGGGGATGGCTCTCTGACTGAAAGAGGCGGCTGGCAATTGACCTGAGCTGCCCTGACCCAGCAAGCAGGCGGCTGTTTTTGAGACTGTAGGTTTATTTCGGGAGACACTGTCTCATTCATTATAATGGCCTCTTTGGGACCTCGAAGCATTGGAGTTTGCAAACCGTCGCCCTACGTGGTGGCTGGCGCAGCATCCTAAAGCACACCTCTGATGAGGCCACTCTCCCGCTCTTGAACTTTCACTGGCTCCCACTGCCCATCAAAGTCGGTATTCAAAGCTCTTGACATGAGACCTCAGTCTGTCTTGATGGCCAACTTCCACACACTCCAGCGGTGGACCCTGCACTTTCTTGCCCTGTCGTCTGTTTACCTGCCCTATTACTTCTCCCTGCAATCTCCTCATGGCCCTTCAATACCGATTTCAAAGATGGTCTCTTGTAAATTTTTTTTTTTTAAAGATTTTTATTTATTTATTTTTAGAGAGGGAAGGGAGAGCGAGAGAGAGAGAGAGAAACATTAATGTGTGGTTGCTGGGGGACATGGCCTGCAACCTAGGCATGTGCCCTGACTGGGAATCGAACCTGCGATGCCTGGTTCTCAGCCCGCGCTCAATCCACTGAGCTATGCCAGCCAGGGCGGTCTCTTGTAAATTTGTTCTGGCTCTTCACACCAGGCATGATCTTGTCCCTGCTTTGAACACCCCTGTGTTGTAACTGCAGCTCGTTGGTGAACCAGTCCCAGAGCCCCCAGGCTGCTCAGACCCCAACGACAGAGAGAGAGTCCAGATTTCTACCTTGATCCTCAGCACAGGGTCAAGGTCCTGTTTTGCATGACCTTTGAGTCTCTCTGTAACTGTCAACGGTCTCAAATGGACTAAGAAGTTAAGAGGAGCGTTCTAAGGAGTAAGTGGGGGTATCATCAGCTTTAAACACAGCGTGGCAGAAGGCAAATCTTCATGCAGGTGTGTACTAGGCTATTTGTTGCAGAGCTGTTTGTAATAACAAAATAATCGGAAATATCCCAAATGACTTTTACAAGGAAAATGGTTAAACGAACTATGGGACATCTCTATTGCAGCTGTTATCAGTGCTACTCACTAATCCCTAGTTCACTTCTCATAAAAGGCTATCCTTCCCCACATCCTTTGAAGTAAGACATGGCCGTACAACCCGCTCTGGCCAGTGAAACGTGAGCAGGAATGACATGTTTCATCCAAGTGGAAGCCTTCAAGAACCAGTGTGGGAGTCTCTACTACCCCCTTTCCCTGCCTCAGCGATTGTGAGGTTGAAGCCTCCATCGGCCCAGGCCCAGGAGTGGCTGCAATTCGCAGAGATCCTCGCTGACCTACACTAAACATGGAGCATCACAAGAAGACAAGCCCTTGTTGTATTAAGCTGCTGAAATGAGGGCTGTTTGTTACGGCAGTGCTGGGAACCGCCCTGCCTGGTTTCAGAAGCTGTAATCCCCCACGGCTAAGGCTGAGTAAAAAGACCTTGGGACCATAGCCATTAAGGAGACAAAGCTTATCTTCCCTGTAGCAGCACCGCCCATGCCCCCTTTCACCTCACCCTGCTTGGCCCTGGGCGGATGACTGGTTAGTCAATGACTGGTAAGATTCCGAAAAGGAGGGATGACCTAAGACAGGCATGGTCACGAAGGGGCCCTCAGGGAAGGACTTGAGGAGCTATAGAAAAAGGGGGTGATGGACCCTTGTCCCTGGGCTTTGACATAGCCTGAGTCCTCATTCTGTCTGCAAGAGGTCTCCTAATCTCTTGGCTGCCTTACTTCCCCTGCCTGACTTAAGCCTGAAACAATGCTGGAGGTGGGTGCGGCCCTGTGCTGGAAATGGCAGGTTCCCTGGGGCGATCCAGCCTAAGAAAGAATGCATAAAATCCTATGAAACCTACTTTGCTAATACTCTCAATTTAAATGATAAGGGTCCAAGTATTAATGACTTTGTTCCCCAAAGTTTTATGGCCCTTAACTATCTAACCCTGACCCAGAATAAACCCTCAGAGTTCTCTGAATGTTATCTATTGTTTGATCATTACTGCCTGACAATGAATGGTGAGCTTTACGTATACACCCTGTATTCCTGTGCAAACTGAACCCAATAAAAGTCTGTCAAGGCAAGAGTCGGGGTGCTCTCCCCTTGAGAGAGTGGCCGCACCATTCCTTTTTCTCCACAGGACTCGGTAGTCCGTGTGAATTTGTCTCATGCATAACGCCACAGGCACCGTGGGCCAGTGTCCGCGTCACAGCAGCGTGTCCCACTCATGCCGACTGGTGTACAGATATTCGATAGTTTGTAATGCAGCACTCTGAAAGATGACATCACCACCACAAACAACATGCCCCAAAATACATGACAGCCCCGGACATAACAACAAAGCCTCCAAGTGCATGAAATCAAAACTCACAGAGTTGAAGGGAGGAATAATGTAATGATAATCGTTGAAGACTGAAAGATAAAAAAATGTTAAAAAATAGTAACAGTTGGAGACTTTAATACTCCACTCTCGATAGGAGAATGAGACAAAAATCAGCAAGAACGGAGGAGACTTGAAAAAGAAGGAATAATAGGACATATTACCAAACTGAAAAAAAAAAAAGAACATTATAGAAGGGTGTGCACATAGAAATATATGGAAAATAGCCCTGGCTGGTGTGGCTCAGAGGATTGAGTGCCGGCCTGTGAACCAAAGAGTCACTGGTTCGATTCCCAGTCAGGGTACATGCCTGGGTTGCAGGCCAGGTCCCCAATAGGGAGCGCATGAGAGGCAACCACACACTGATGTCTCTCTCCCTCTCTCCCTCCCTTCTCCGCTGTCTAAAAATAAATAAAATCTTAAAAATATATATGGAAAGCAATCCAGAAGGATACACAGCAAACTGACCATCCTAGTTAGCTCTGGGGAGCATGCACAGGTTCCTAAGGACATTTTAATGTTATCTGTAATATTCTTTTTTTTTTTTTTAACCAAGACAGTGGCTCATGCACTACATGAATAATTTCGAATGGCTTAAGTGAAAGAACAATAAAGTAGGTCCTATGACAATGGCTTTGACCTGGAACAAAGGAAGTACAGGACCACTGCCTAGATTAAAATAAAACAGATGATGAAGAGTAGCACCTTGATGCCATTAACTGAGCACTTACTACAGGCCAGGCGCCAAACTGGCAACTTTGGCTGCATTAACTTGAAACCTCCCAAGAGCCCCTGGGAGAGGTACAGCTATGATTTCTGAGTGTTCCAGCGACTCAGGAGGATGAGCGGCTCTTCCTAAGACTACATTCTATAACGCAGTCCCCTAACTTGTGTAAGTAAACTCTGCGCTCAGGATAAAGGGGGCAGGTCCCCAGGGTGGTTGCCCACACCACAGAGCAGGTACAGGGGAGGAGGGACTGGAGAACAAAGAAGCAGAGTGTGAATTGGGGCCCAGGTGGCTTCAGGACAGGTATGCAGCCAACCAATGGCCAACTCCTTGGGAGGCAAATCTGCGAAACTGGGGACCCACTGTGGGTAGAAACACAACACCCCTCCTCATTCGAAATCCCAGCTATGCGTGCGCTGTTCTTACCCCCCTACAAGTGTTCCATCTCTGAGCGGCACTAACAGTGTAGTGCTCTGGCGTCGGGGCCCTGGGTGTGAGTCCAGGCTCTGCTGTGCACTCGCTGTGCAACGTTTGACTTACTCAACTTCTCTGTGCCTCAGTCTCCCCATCTGTAACAGGACAGTAATAATACGACCTCCCTCAAGTGATTATTTTGATGAGTGCATGAGCCAATATGTGTAAAATCCTCAGAACAGCACTGAGCACATGAAATTCTACACAAGAACTGGCTGATGCTGTTATTCTTAACGCCTCAAGTGCCAACTGCGGCATCTGGCATGGGATAAAGGCTCAGTCGATATTAAGCAAGTTGAATAAGGCTGGTTTTGAGGCCACACAGCGAGACCTTATCACAAGCTTTCAGAGACACTTCTGACCAAGGTGGTTAACACAGGCTTTGAAGTCAGGCCAACCTAGAGTCTGCTACCAACAGGCCGTGTGACTCTGGGGAGGGTGCTTCACCTCTCTGAGCCTCAGCTTCCTCATCTGTGAAATGGGTGTTGATACTATCTCCTCAGAACGGCTGTAAGAACGAAACGCAATCATGATAAAGCCCTTCGCCCCTCGCCTCGCACGCCATAAATCCTCCTTAGTTGACAGTAATCATTATTGCAACCGAGTCGCTGCATTGGGCTCACTTAATCCTATTCCTTTGCCAACACAAATAAATGTGACAATGGCAGCCACCAGAGGATGCATCACTTTCAAAATAAAAAGAAGCCGTAAATAGGAGATGCTCTTTCTCACGTATGTAAATGCAAATCCCCTGAAGAGTTTAGCAAATGTTTGTTTCCATGACAGCCCTTTATAGAGGCTGAACTTTTATCTGCCTGGAATTTGATGCACTCAGTGTAAACAAAGTATGATGCAGGCTCCAACAGAAGCGGTCCCCAGAGAAGCCGGGGCTCCTTCCCCAGCGCTGTGGAAGCTCCCTTCCTCTGCAGGCGCGCTGACGCGGTATATTTAGGCTGCTGATCACACCCAGACTCGGTCCCACCTATCTGAAGTCGGGGCAAACCCAGGGAGTCTCAAATTAGCAACATCCTACAAAATCTCATCAGGCAAGCTCCTGCAAATGCTTCAACTTCTCCTCAGAGTCTTTCCGGGGGAAATTCTCCCTATCAGGCTGAAGTTCATGGCTCAAGATCAGCTGTCAGGACAATGTAACGAGCCTCTCGGGCAGAGTCTATGGGGCTGAAAGAGTCCACGTCCATCCACTTGGGACAAATGAAAGCACGGCTTGCACAGAGTTATCAGTAGAGTTCCCTGTTTGCAGAAATCCTGGTGACTCTGATGGCCGGGCGAACAGCTATCCCAAATAAAACACGTGGGGAATTCTGCAGGAGCCTGATTTCATGTAAGAAGGTAGATTTGATGACTGACGCGCCAGACCAGGGCCTTACTGAGGAAGAGCTATGTCAGATGAATGGAAACACATCTAAACCCAATTAAACACAAATGTTTAGAGTATCAGGCTCCAAGTAGGAAGTAACCCACTCTCACTCGGGGACTCTTGCATCCATCATTATTAAGCTCCTAGCAGGACCCAGACACACCCGAGGAAGGTCTCTCCTCCCACGAAACATACAACTCAGTGCGGAGGGAAGGAGAAAGCAGAGGCAAATGAAACACAATCTACTCTCATTATTCACAGATTCGCCGACTTGCTAAAATGTACTTGTAACTCCAAAATCAACACTGACGGTATTTCAGTCACCTGGAGACATACATGCAGAGCAGTGAAAGTCTCGAGTCACCCACCTCACACTGCCAGCGGAGGGTGATTCTCTGGCCTCTTGTTTCAGCTCTCATTCCGTAAACAAGTGGCCTTTCCGTGGTCTATGGTCTATTCAGAGCCATATTTTTCATCTTGCCTGGTTGTTGGTGTGGTTGTTGTGGTGGTGGTTGTTGATTTCACCCCAAGCCTAGCGCCCAAGTGCTGTCTGGTGTTTCTAAGAGCAAGAGGCTGGGATGTGCTTTCTGGAGAACACGTGTGTGTCAGATACAAGCTTCATTCAGGCAGGAGCTGTAGTGGTTGGCGATGAGTTCGATGTCAATGTACACCAAATATGTGTCTTTACACAGAAACACACAAAACGAGGTCACGTGTTGAGAAGCTGGTACAAACAGGACCAGGGGCTTGCAGAAGCCTCCCCCTGTATCTCCCCTGGAGCCACGCGGCTCCGTCTTTGTTCGCACAGTGCTGACCTGATAGAACTACTGTGAATAATGGGAATCACCTGGAACTCACATGTGCTCACACAGTGCAGCAAATGGCTGGGCTGAAACAGAGCAGGGATGCCCTACTTCAGGTTACCACAGCACACGGTGCGTACAGTGTTCTATCTTCTGTGTGCAAGGGGGGCAATATTCATTAATACACTTGTTACTATATATTGGTCAGATACTGTGTACATATGTGTCTATATATATTTGCTTTTCAAGGGAGGTTAAAACTAATATAAAATTTTTTCAAATGAAAGAAATGAACCTATCTGTATATCAAATTGGTGAATCGAGTATACAGAGAAAAAATTTTTATGTGACTTCAAAACACAGTGTTTTGACTATACATACACATATGTCTGATGTGATGTGTCCTAATGACAAAAAGAACTGAAAAATATTAATTATATTCAGTATTCTTATTTAATCACAGCAGTATAAATATCATTATTTTAAAACACATGTAGTAAATATTTAGGTTAATGTAGTAAGAAACCAAGGTTCCTCACTTAACAGAAAAGAGATGCAAATATAAAATCAAAAGTTAAGTAGAACCATATAATCTCCTATTGAAATTGGAAATACCATCAGGAATTCATTTTTCTCACTCTAAATATGTATTGTCTAGTTCTGCCCACTGAAGTGGTGACTCAGGGGCACTTGTCACCTCCAGTCCCCAGCTGTGGTGTCTAAATAGCATTCTCTCTAAAAGGGATTGGGACCTCTTTACGAAATGGCAGGTTCCAGATCCAGGGAACAGAACAATCCAGGGATGACAGGTGGCACCAGAAGGCAAGGGAGCCAGTCAGGACAACTGAGGCCACATCCACAGAATGTGGAGGTAACTTACAGTGGCTGCCACTGCCCCAAGACAGGACATGTTGAGTTTCAAAAAGAGTAATAAATAAAGTACAGCAGGACTTCTGGTCAAGAAGGCGGCACAGGTAAACACGGCTCGCTTCTCCCACAACCACATCAAAATTACAACTTAAGTACAGACCGAAGATCACTCAGAACCATGAGGAATCAAGTTGAAATCAAACCTGGCAACTGCAGAACTAAAGAAACCACGTCAAAGCAGACTGGTAGGAGACCCAGAGACACGGGGACATGGAATGGGCGGGTTCCACACTCACATGTGGTGGATAAAAATTTGGGAGGGATATCTTGGGAGCAAGGGGTCCCAGCCCCACATCTGGCCCCCCGGGCCCAGGGTACCAGTGTCAGGAAGAGAAGCTTCCATAACTTTGGCTGCAAGAACCAGCGGAATTGGAATGTAAAAAACTACTGAACTCCCTGACAGTTCCTCTTAAAGAATCTGTGCCTAACTTATGCAGACTCGCTCCCTCTGAGCTCCAGCCCCACCGGGGTAGCAGCTTGAAAGGCAGTGGCATACGGGGAGGAACTGAAGTGTCTGGCATCAGGGCTGGAGCTGGGGGACAGCTCTTTCCCAGACAGAATGGCGGGCAGAGGCTATCGTGCTTTTCTCGAGCCCTCCCCCCACAGAGCTACAGAACCAGAGGCAGGAGTCATATCTGAGATTCCATCAACCTAGCTAACTCTGCTTGCTGGACCCTGGCGTTTACCTGAGGCTCCACCCCACCCAACATATGGGCCTGCCCTCCAGTCCCATACCTCTAGCTAAGCGGCGCCAGACCAGGCACTAGCAATGGCTACCTTTGTATCACAGAGCAATGGCCACCTTTGTATCACAGTTTGGCTCTGCCTGGGAACCTCCAAGCCTAGCACAGGTAGCAGCCATATGCAGATTGCTTTGCAGCTCACACGGGATGATCCTGGGCAGAACACAGGTGGTGGCTGACCCTGACCTGCACCACCCAGGGAAATCCCAGGGCCTGCACACCCCGTGGACAGCTATAGACCACATCGGAGCACCACCATCCTGCCCCAGCACAGCTGATCCTCCACGGAGGGTGGAGGTTGGTGGTCAGTGGTCACAGCCAGTCCTTGCAGCTGACTAGCCTGGGTAAATCCCTCCCATTGACCTGCCAACAGCAATCATGGCTCAACTACAAGAGAGTGTACTCAGTGCACATGGAGAGTGAACCTCCAGTACCCAGTCTGGGTTATAAGGGAAGCTGTGCCACTGGAGCCTACAGGACACCTAGTAGAACAGGCCATGCTACCAAGACAGGGAGTCACAGAAGCTCTGCCTAATACACAGAAACAAATACAGGGAGGCTGCCAAAGAAGACAAAGAAACATGGCCCAAATGAAAGAACAGATCAAAACTTCAGAAAAAGAAATAACCAAAATGGAGATGAGCAATCTATCAGATGCAGAATTCAAAACACTGATTATAAGGATGCTCAAGGAACTCAGTGAGTACTTCGACAGCACAAAGACAGCCAGGCAGAAATGAAGGATATATTCATGAAAATTAACAATTTACAGGGAATCAACAGTAGAGTGGATGAAGCCAAGAATCAAATGAATGACATGAAACAGAAGGAAACAAAAAACAACCAAGAAGATTAACAAGCAAAAAAAAAGAATCGGAGAAGAAGAGGGTTGTGTAAGAAGCCACTCGGACAACTTCAAGCAAACCAACGTTTGCATCAAGGGGTGGCAGAAGGAGAAGAGAAAGAGTAAGAAATTGGAAATTGATTTGAAAAAATAATGAAAGAAAACTTCCCCGATCTGATGAAGGAAATAGACATGCAAGTCCAGGAAGCACAAAAAGTCCCAACCAAGATGGACATAAATGGGCCCTCTCCAAGACACCTCATAATTAAAATGCCAAAGGTTAAAGATAAAGAGAGAACCTTAAAAGCAACAAGAAAAAAGCAGTTACTGGACTACAGGGGAATTCCTATGAGGTTGTCTGTTGATTTCTCAAAAGACATTTTGCAAGTTAAAGGGATTGGCAAGATATATTCAAAGTCATGAGAAGCAGGGACCTTCAGGCAAGACTGCTCTGCCCAGCAAAGCTATCGTTTAGAATCAAAGGGCAGGTAAAGAGCTTCCCAGACAAAAAAAAAACCAAAGGAGTTCATCACCACCAAATTATTATTATGTGAAATGTTAAAGGGACTTACTTAAGAAAAAGAGGGTCAAAACTATGAATAATAAAGTGGCAATAAACACATACTCATCAACAATTGAATCTAAAAAACAAACTAAGCAAACAAGAAGAACAGAGATAGGATCATGGATACAGAGAGCGTTTTGACGGTTACGAGATGGGAGGGGGATTGGGGGAACGGGGGAAGAGGCGAGGGGATTAAGAAGTACAAATCGGTAGCCCCAGAATAGCCATGGGGATGTAAAGTACAGCACAGGGAATGGAGAGGCCAGAGAACGTATACGTACGACCCATGAACATGAACAAAGGCCGGGGGATTGCCTGAGGGGTGTGGGGGGTGCTGGGTGGAGGGGCAAAGGGGAAAATATTGGGACAACTGTTAATAGCACAATCAATAAAATATTTTTTAAAATAGAGTAACAACTGTAATCGATTGAAACACACCAGGTCAGTTTTTTAATACCCATGAATTCATAATAATATTCTTGAAAATCACTGGCTCTCTTTGGGTGCTGCTAGACTACCAACCCTATATTTGAAAAACTGGTAAGTGAAGGGAAAAGAATCAGCACTCTCCTGCCTTTCCCTATAAACTAGGTTTCAGGGCAACCATAAAGACAGAAAGCAAAAGTAATTCACAAAATAATCCCAGCAGAGGGGACGGTGGCTGGGGGGCTGGGTGAGAAAGGCGGAGAGACTGAGAAGGACAGACGGTAGTTACAGAACAGTCACAGGGATGCAGAGTCCAGCACAGGAAATACAGGTAATAATACTGTAATATAACTCTACGCGGGGCTGGGTGCCGCTTGGAATATCAGCGGGGCAACTTTGTAAAGCACACGGTCGTCTGACCACTCTGCTGAACACCTGAAAGTACTACAGGATAACACTGAGTATAAACTGTAACTTTTAGAACCCATAATGGAAGGAGGGGTCTCGATGCGGTCGTCAGTGGGTGCCAGGCCCCAGGTGAGAGACTGTCGGGGCACAGTCTAATGGGCATGTCATCAGGCTGATAACACCTGATAGCGTTGATCTGTCTCAGCATCGCTAAAAGTATGATATCCAGATATTTGGGCTTTCTGGTGTGATGGTAACAAAATACATGGCAGCACCTGTGAAGTATTCCTGCAAAAGAAAGTAAATAAATCAGCTAGGACCTAATCAAGCATGTCTGGGTTAGCTCTGATCTGTTAGGACTCATGGGGATAGAGGAACAAGTTAAACCGTACCCTCAAGGAAGGGTGAAAATTCGACAGGACCACGACGCAATTTCTTCAAAAGTAAGCAATATTTTAAAGATGAAAGAGCTACAAAGATAAAGAACTTGAGAGACATAAAAAAACAAAGGCAAGTGAGATTCTAGAATGAATCCTGATTCAAACAAATCAATTGCAAAAAAAAAAAACCCATTTCAGGACCATCTGGAGAATTTTGAACATAGACTGTGTATTCAATTATATTAAGAAATTGGTTTGTATCCTATGGGCTGGGGTAACAGCTCTGTGGTTACATTCGTTTAAAAGGCCTTACCTGTCTGAGGTAAACACTGAAGTACTGACAGGTGAAAGTCTACAGTCTTTGAGATTTGCTTTGAAACACACGCACTCACACAAAGTGGAATGGAGACAAATGGGATCAGATTGCAAAGTGCTGATTATTGTTGAATCTGGGTGGTAAGTTTATGGAAGCTCACTCTTCCATCTTCTTTTATGTTACAATTTTCCGTGAAGAAAGATTTTAAAAATGACAATTGACCTTACTCCTTAAAGGGGAAACCAGTTAATGATGATAATCCTAAAACTTGGTAGTATTTTATGTAATAATTACATAATAATGACAGCAGCAGTCGCGGTTAACATCATTACCTCCTGCATGCCTGATGTAAGGCTAAGCATGGTACGTGCCTTATCTCATTAAATCCTAATGCTCAGAAGGAGGGCCTGTTATCATCCGTATCTCACAGACAGAAAAAAAACAACGAGACTCAGAATTGCTCAGAGATTCACAGCTAATAACCAGCAACCCGAGACCCGAACCCAGGACCGATCCCGAAGTGCCTGCATGCTCATCTATCACAGGACGCTGCCCGCTGTCGCCTTTTCAGAAGCTAAGCAATGGCTGCCTACTGATCTTCCTCGCAGAGATCTGGATTCAAACGACACAGAAAAGGGGAGAAAAACCAGCTCTCTCCCCCTCTGACCTGGGCTTCCTTCTCAGGGAATCGTGCAAAGCCTCCCTACCCATCTGATCATCTGCTACGAAAACAGGATCTTGATAACTTGTTGACAGGGACGCTCTGAGCACCGAACACCAGGCGCAAAGCACCCTGAGGATGGTGAATGCTCCGTGATTCCTAATCAGCATCTCTGTGAGGAATCTGGAAGCTGCCACTTCAGAGGTGGATGACAAGTCTGACTCGCTGATGTCAGGGCTGCGTGAGACGAGAAAGCCGGTCCGTCTCTCGGGAGGGACTCCACGGGGGCTCCTCCCAAGGGCTCCTTCTGTCGCTGAGGCACTTCCCCTCAACATCCACCCGGGGGGGGGGGGAACTCACTCAGCAGCCACTGTTGGCACAAGCCACAGAGGGCCCTGAATGGGGGCATGATTAAGATCTGAGGGTGCGCCCTGGCTGGTGTGGCTCAGTGGACTGAGTGCCGCTGGCCTGCGAACCAAGAGGTCATCAGTTGGATTCCCAGTCAGGGCACATGCCGGGTTGTGGGCCAGGTCCCCAGTTGGGGTCACATGAGAGGCAGCCACACATTGATGTTTCTCTCCCTTTCTTTTTCCCTCCCTTCCCCCCTCTCTAAAAATAAATAGATAAAATCTTTAAAAAATAAAGACCCGAGGGTGCCCTCAGGCAGGCACCCTGGGAGGAACCCAGCTGGCCTCCGCCAGATACTAGCTGTGTGTCCTTGGGAAAGTCACCTAACTGCTCAGTTCTGTCATGTGTCAGATGTGCCATGCACACGTTAGCGTGTCCATGTTGCTATGCAGTATCTCCAGCCTTTTCCAGACCCTTTTCACCTGCTCAGACTGACACTCCACACCCCACTAAACAACAGCTTCCAGTCGCCCCTCCCCTCGTCCCTGGCGGCCATGATTCTACTTTCAGCCTCAGTGACTTCATGCCAGGTCCTCACATGATTCCACATGCCAGTGGGACGACACAGTATGTCTCCTTTCGTGTCTGACTTATTTAACTCAGTGTGTTTTCAGGGGTCATCCGTGTGACAGCGTTAGCACTCCATCCCTTTTTGCGGCTGAATAGTATTCCACCGTATGGATATACCACATTTGTCTACCCCTTCATTGTCGACAAACATTTGGCACTATTCAGAATGGGCAAAATCATGGAAGCAGGACAGAGATGACCAGGGGCTGGGGAGAGAGGAGGGAAGGTATTATTTAATGGGTACAAAGTTTGGGGGGATGAAAAAGTCTGGGGTAGCGCCAGTGATGACAATTACACCACTACACCGTGAATGTACTCAATGTCACTGAATTGTACCTGTACAAATGGTTAAAGTGATAAATAGTATGTATATTTTGCCACAAGGAACGTGTCTGAATGGAACTAATAGCACCAGGGTGGTTCTGAGGACAAACCAGCGCTGTGACCACGACCACCTGATCGTATCGAAATGCAGCTCAGCGAGGCTGGGTGAGGGCCTGAGACTCTGCACCTGTGACCGCCTCACAGGCGGCACCGACGCCACAGCACCGCTGACCACAAGCCAGGTAGCCACCTGCATGACACTCAGGTGAGAGCCTCGGACGCAGTAAGCACCAGGTGAATGCTAGGTACGGTCACAAGATTAACACTGAGGTTGACAGAGACTTTGTCATTCACTGGTAAATGCTCATTTCATGGAGAAGCAGGTTTGACCTCCCCCTGCAATTCCATAACCCCACGCGCACTCTTTCCACCGAAGCTACAAGAATCTTGCAGAATAGAGACTTTAGCAGCTGTGAGCGTATCTCCCACAGCCATCTATAAACATGTCTCTCTAAGCAGCATATGGATAAAAACGCCCAGCCTGGAAATCATTTCCATTTTAAATGATCTCAAGAAAAGAGAAAAGAAAGCATTTATAACATACAGGGTGAACCCTGGTCTGGCCCCATCCAACCCTTTCTTGGGCAGTCTTTAAAGACTTCTGATTACCCAGGAGTTTGGGGTGGCTGTTTTTTTTTTTTTTTAACTTGCTCCTGGAGCTTTGCTCAGAGCCTACAGGTGAGGAACAGACCAGGGGTGTCAAACTCATTTTCACCAGGGGCCACATCAGTCTCGCGGTTGCCTTCAAAGGGCCAAATGTAATTAATAGTTATACAGTCCTCAAATTATTTTGCCCCTTTGAAGGTAACCGTGAGGCTGATGTGGCCCCCGGTGAAAATGAGTTTGACACCCTGGAATAGACAGAAATAGTCAGGGATCAGGACCAGAGTGAATCAAAAAGAAGCACATCTCCATGGCTGATTCAAGCAGGGCTCCTATGTCCACCCCTCTTGCTAAACAGGGCATGCCTGCTTAATTAGATGTGGGGCAAAATCTAGAATCAAGAGTGCCCAAATCATGCCTACCGAACCTTGGAACAACTCAGCCCAGGCCACTGTTAGAAATTCTCCCTCCCCAATCCTTCCCCTCCCCCCAATTTGGACCTGAAAGCTCCCCATATGTGTCAAATTCAAGACTGCATCCTGGCCCTGGCTGGTGTGGCTCAGTGGATAGAGGCTGGCCTGCGAACCGACATGTCACTGGTTCGATTCCCAGTCAGGGCATGTGCCTGAGTTGCGGGCCAGGTCCTCGGTTGGGGGCATGCAGGAGACAACCTTGCACATTGCTGTTTCTCTCCCTCTCTTTTGCTCCCCTCCCCCTCTCTCTTAAAGTAAAATAAATAAAATCTTTTTAAAAAAGAAGAAAAAGATTGCATCATGTTACTCTGCTTCAGGGTCTGATCTGTTAGGTGTGAAGCCCAAACCATAGGAACAATTCAACAAGAAAATTTCCAAATATGGCTGAGAAGTTAATTTGGAAAACCAAACACAGATTATTCTACACCAGCCCGACTGATTTCTACAGATCGACTAAACCTCCAGCAGCTGACACTTACCCAGTGCTTGTCGAGTACCAGACGCAGCGCGACCCCCATCGCATTTTCTTATCTTTACAGATGGGGAAACTGAGGCACAGAGACTGGGCCGAAGGTTATGACTCATAACTGGAAGAGCCAACACTGATACCCAAAACTTAAACCTGTCTTACAATGAGAATTTTAAAATATGCTGTCATAGGGCTGACATACGTACACAGTCAAATTCAAGGAGTTCTGCTGAGGTGTGTCCTCAGGCGAGGGAGACGAAGGAGAAAACACAGGGGCCACACCAAGCGCAACAGCTTCTGCACAGCCCAGGTAACCATCAACAGAAGGGAAAGGGAACCCACTGCACGGGAGAACGTATTTGCCAATGATACATCTGATAAGGGGTTAGTTTCCAAAACACATAAAGAACTCATAAACTCAACAGCAGGAAGACACACAATCCAATGAAAAAATGGGCAAAGGACCTGAACAGATACTTCTCCAAAAAGGACACATGGAGGGCCAAAAGATGTGTGAAAAAATGGTCACTGTCACTAACCATCAGAGAGGTGTGAACCAAAACCACAATGAGCCACCACCTCGCGCCTGTCAGAATGGCTCTCATCGATAAATCGATGCGCAATGATTATTGGTGGGGATGCAGGGAGACAAGGGAACTGCAGTGCACTGTCAGTGGGGACACAGACCGGCGCAGCGACTGCGGCAAACCATGTGGAGTTTCCTCAGAAAACTAAAAATGGAACTGCCTTTTGACCCAAAATTCCACTTCTGGGAATACACCCTAAGAATCCCAAGACACCTGTTGGAAAGCACACCAGCACCCCTATGTTCACAGCAGCATTATTTGCAACAGCCAAGAGCTGGAGACAGCCCAAGTGCCCATCGGTAGATGAGTGGATAAAAAAGCTGTGGTACATTGACGCAATAGAATACTACATGGCAGGAAAAAAAGAAAAACAAGAAGGGAATCTTGCCTTTTTTGTGACAGCATGGATGGACCTGGAGTTTATCATGTTCAGTGAAACAAGCCAGTCAGAGAAAGACAAACACCATATAATCCCACTTATATGTGGAGTCTGATGAACAAAATGAACTGATGAGCAAAACAGAAACAAAGGCACGGACACACGGAACAGACTGACAGCTGTCAGAGGGGAGGGGGAACTGGATGAAAGAACGTGAAGGGATTAGCCAAAACATGTACCTGCATGACCCACAGACACAGACAGCAGCGTGGCAATGGCCAGAGGGGGGGGGAAGGATGGGTGGAGGTGGGCACACGGGGTGGAAATGAGGACATCTGCAATAGTGTCAACAATCAAAATAAAAGAGAGAACAAAAAGTTCATTCACGTCCAGCTTGAAAACACTAGAGACGCCCACAGTTCGGAGATTGTTCTGGCACCAGCGTGGAGTGCTTATTGGGGTCAGCTGTGAGTGGTCACTGATAATAGCATGTTCCTTGTTGTGACCACCTCCAGCTGCCAGATGTAGACAATAAAAGGATATTCAATTAAATCTGAATTTCAGATAAACAACAAATAATTTTTTAGTACAAGCATGTCCTATGCAATATTTGGGCATACGTATACTGGAAAAGCATTCACTGTTTATCGGAAATTCTGGTTTCACTAAGCATCCTGTGTTTTATCTGGTGGCACTACGAGCAACAAATATAGTCTTTAACCAGGAGCAATGCAGTCAGGCCCTGCCTTGGGCCCAGTTTCCCAGGCACTTTGAAACCTACTTTCCTTTGACCCTCCCCGTCCTCTCGGTAGCCCAGCAGAGTTATGTCACTTGCTCAAGACAGACAGGGGTGAGAGGGACGCTGGCGGAGCTGGGACCAGGCACTGCGCTCCAGTTCTCGGTCCAGTCGCTGTCCCAACAGACACATGGCCCACCCTGAAGGGAGGCCTGACACGGGAACACGCTGGAAGCCACGGATTCTCGGTCCCAGAATAGATGAGCGGAGTCAGGCTCTTATGTAAATGCAGCCGACTTTGTGCACACAGAGTTAAAAGGTCTCTCCACCAAGCCTGACCAGTGAAAAGAACACCCGGGCGTTCACTGGGGCCACGGGGAAATGCTCACGTTCCTCCCCCACGGCGGCTACGACGACAGAACACATGTGTGGAGGCCACAGAGACCGTCCTGCCACCACAGGGCAAGATCGCCTGCATGCAAGTGACCCAAACAGGAAGCAGATCTGAGAGATGGAGACAGAGTTTCTTGCCTACCTACATTATTTTTTTAAGATTTTATTTATTCATTTTTAGAGAGAAGGGAAGGGAGAGAGGAACAGAGGAAAACAGTGATGTGTGAGAGATACATCAACTGGTTGCTTCTCACACACCCCCAACTGGGGACCCAGCCCACAACCCAGGCATGTGCCTTGGCTGGGAATCGAACCAGGGACCCTTCCATCGCAGGCCAGCACTCAATCCACTGCGCCACACCAGCCAGAGCTTACCTGAATTCTTTAAGTACTTGGATCCAGCCATGCCAAAGCTGGTGTTGCCCATAAACAACTCAGTTACATAAGCCAAAAACAATTCCACTTTTTGCATAAACACTTTGAGGTGCATTCCAGTCCCTTGCAACCAAAAGAGTCTGGGTTCCTACAACCCGGAAACACCACCATTTCTTACATCGGTCAACAGGCATCATTCAAAAACACCTGGAAACCCTATTTGCTCTCATTTCTAAATCTACCCAAAATCCAACCACAGCTCACCCGTCTGGTAGGTGCTACCATCGCGCCTCACCTGCAACAGGCTTCTCACTCACCTGCCTGCTTCTATTTGTGCCTCTTACAATCTATTCTCAACCAGCAGCTAGAAGAAGGATGCTATTCAGATTCACGTCAGATCATGAACATCTCTGCTCAAACCCCCTCAGTGCACTATTTCAGTTGGAAAAGTCTTTATCCCGGTCTAAGAGATCCTGATGATCTGGTCTGACTTTGCTGCTCTGACCTGATCCTCAGCCCTCCCCTCCAGTTACAGCATCTCAGCTGTTCCTCCGAGACCTCAGGGCCTTTGCACAAGCTGTTGCTCCCCCCTGGATGTGCTCTTCCTTGCCACAGAGACCCTCCTGGGTCACTCCCTCACTTGCATTCAGTCTTTGCTCGAATGTCATCTTTTCCATGAAATACCACCTCCTACTGTGCTTTCAGTTTCCTTACTCTTTGTTTATTTGCTTATCATCTGTCTCGCCTGGATCGAACGTGAGCTGCCCGAATGCAGGGCTCTTTGTCTGCCTCACTCACAGATGTATCCCCAGCACCCAAAACACTGTGTGGCCCATTGCAGGTGCCCAACACTGGGGAGACGGGAGCTGGGAGGAAACAGACCCAGGAGGGAGAGGACGAGTCCGGAAACAGAGGAGCAGTGTTGAGAGACTAGACAAAAGCTGGAACGTAGGAGATGACTGAGGGACTCTTCCCCCGTGGGACCCCAGCTTCAAGGTGGCATCTGGGCTCAGCCCCCACCTTGCAGCCCTGCTTCTACCTTCGCAAAGGCCTTAGTCCCCATCTTCGCAGACGACTAAGGGCAACTGGCTGTGAGGAAATGTGATTATACATGTATGACTGCATGGTGGGAGAGAGCCCTCCTCTTAATCTGAGTTAATAGAAGACTGCTCTCATTATCGTTAATCTGATCAAAGAACAACCAGCTCTCAGACCTGTAGCATGCTAGGAATGAATTTTTCATAACTCTGCAGAGACATTTTCTGCTCTGCTGTTAATAATAAACCCCAAAGCATAAGACCTAGGATGTATTTCCATTCCACCACCTCTTGTCTCCCAGCTTTATTTTCCCCTCCCTCCACCCTACCCTTCTCCGGGTCTTGCCCATCTATTATTATTATGGGTTGGCTTGTGTTTGTTGTGGTGTCCGAGAACCTGCCTCCACCTTAGGGGACCAATAAATTCATGTTATGCTTCCGAATGGTATTTGAGAAATGGAGATCACAGATTACAGAGTTTTGTTCAGTTTGGCAATGAGACGGCCACTTGCCTTCAGAGGGGCCTGAACCCTGGGTCCTCCAGCCCCGGTGGACTTCCTCTGCTTCCTCCAACGCTCCACGCTGTTTCCTACCTCCAGGGATTTGCACACACTTCCCTCGGCCTGGAAAAGCCTTTCCGCGCCTCTAGTTAACGCCGTCATCCTTCGGGTCCCTGTTTTACAGTCACATCACGAGATCCTTGAGCAATACATTCTGTGGGCCAGGAACCTAGCACGGTGCCTGAGAGGCAATATACAGGGTCCGGCTGAATGAAGGAACGCCTGCTTCAGTGAGGGCAGGAGGGTATATGGGCGTAATAATTTACAGTTTTAATGTGAACATTCACCTAAAATGTCATATGGCGTGCTTGAGCGTGCTATTATGTTACGGAATTACATGCTTTTGACTTTGTAAGAAAAGATTTTGCAATAAAAACGGGGGCGTTATTTGTGTCAGACCATGTACCCATTTGCACATCACAAGTGCCACGCAGGCAGCACTCCGCTCCAGCCTCACGCACCCGACGCCACGTGGGATGAATGGGCTGAGAAGGGGCGCCGACAGGAACCGACCAGCCCCGTTTCCGGCGGGCGCCGGAAACGGCTGACGACAACGACCCTGAAGCTCCGCCCACTCTCCTCTGTGAGTTTCCTCCCAGACTCCCTGCCCAGGACGCTGTCTCGGTTATCCGCCACGGTAACGCATCTTGTTCGTTGAAGGTGGACTTGACTATTTATATGTTATAAACGAACAGACGTCACTGGCCACCATCAAGCGGCCACCATGAAGGCTACCCCTTGGGGTCGAGACAAAATCCAGAGAGTTGTTTTCTCGTAAAGCGACTCTGTGACAGTTTTCAAGACTGTTTTTGAGTAAGGCCAGCAGAATCGGGGCACGGTTGTTTGATCTGTTACTTCGGTAAATATCTGACCAAGGAACTTATTGACAGGACAATAGTAATCTGGTTATACTTAAAACAGAGTCCTTGGCGTGTGTTAGAAATGCGTATCGAAGTATATGAGGATGAAATGCCACAGCGGTTCTAGAAAATGCTCCACAACAATCCGGAGAGCACGGGGGAGGGAGGTCAGCTGCCATAACGTGATCGCTGTTGAACTGGGGTGATGGGGCCGTCTGGGCGCCTCGTGCTGTTCCCTCGGGGTCTGTGTGGGTCTGAAATGTGTGTGCGCGTCACGGTCCGGTCCCAGCCACATCGCTTCCTTCACCCTCACTGGGGACTGAGAACAGCCACCAGTCAGCGAAAATGATGAAACAGACAAGTAATGGTTACCCCATCTTCTCCAGGCTAAACAAGGCAGCCTTAAGTTTTTCAACCCCTGGACGGACTGGATTAGGAAAAACTGAAACAGCCATCACACACCCTCAGTGCTCACAGATTCTTTTAGGTGCTGATGCCCTGTGCCGTTCCTTTCCTCGCTCGACACTGTTGACACACACACACACTTTTGGAAGTAAGGGGAACGCGGAGACACCCACGATCAGACCGTAATGAGGCAATGTCTGCTTTGTACTTGTAGTTTTGACTTCTGTGTTCCATTGCAAACTGGAAAGGTCTGGCAATATCAGGCCCAAATCCTACCCACTGGCAATGCTAACATCTATAGAATGTGACGTGTGCCCTCGAATTCACCGCGGCCCATATGGTACCCCCTGAGTGTCCTACTTCTGGCCTTTTTCCTTCTGTGGGTGTCCTGCCTGGCCAGAAAACGATGGACTGTAAGATCCCTGGGACCCAGGCGGCCTCTCCTGGAAAACTCACATCCCTTTCTGATATGGCTCCCGAAAAATTTCATCTTCAAGGAGGCTTCCATGTCACGGACGTGATTCCAACACTATTTATTTCAACCGAAATGTGCATTTTTTAAAAACCATGTCTGCCTCAAGTTTCTGAGCTCATCGCGAGCTGATTCACAGATGTAGTAAAGTGACTTTACATGTTTTTTTTTAAGTCACAGATTTATTGGAAACATTTACCTCTCACAGTTATGATTCCTGAAGACGCAAAGCCACAAACTCCACTCCTGTAAACTCCAGGGGAATTATAAATGGATATGCTCTTTCGGAAGGACCATCAACCCATGGACGAGAACAGGCCTTAGAAGCACACAGTAATTCTCCTTCTAAAGAATAGCTCTTTTTTTTTCTAAATCCTCACTCGAAGACTTTCCATTGCTTTTTTTGTTTTGGGGGCATTTTTTAGAGGGAGAGGGAGAGAGGAAGGAAGGGGAAAAGAAAGGGAGGGAGGAGGGAGAGAGAAACATCAATTGCTTCCCTGACCCGGGACCGACCCACAGCCTGGGTATGTGCCCTGACCGGGAATCGAACCCACGATCTTTTGGTCCACGGGATGATGCTCCAACCAACTGAGTCCCAACTGGCCAGGGCTAAAGTATATCTCTTAAGGAAACAAATAAGAATGCTTTACAATGATTTCATTTCGAAAGCGGTCATTAGTTGTATTTATGAGAGCAACAAGAAAAATCTGAAATAATCTAACCACCAAAGGAGCTGGGTCAACCCGGTTACGCTATATTTTTAAGCCGGAACGTTAGCAGTCACTTGACATGCTATTTAAAAACAGTTTTGGCAGGGAAAGGCATTCATGCCTTAAAGTCAACTTTTAAGAGGAAAAGTGGAGACTACAAAATATATAAAACATAGTTATTCTTAAAAGTCACATAAAAAGACGTGCTGGCAGGAACAGAAGCCTGTGAGGCTCTAACAAGGTGTTAATGTTGGTCTGTGGGTGGTGGGATTCTAAGTATTCACTTTTTGATTAAACACAGACACTGTTGTTTTTTTTCCTACGGTGACTATGCTGTGCGTTCACGTCTAGAACCGTCTTTAGAATGACTGTTTTATTTAATGACTTCCATGTCTGAAACCAGCATGCACGATTCAGAAGCTGGCACATAGAACCAGAATAGCCAACCAAGCTGCAGGGAACTGTCTCAAAGACCATCACACACAACCACAGAGGCATGGAGGGAAGTTCTGATTCCCAAGTTCCTAGCCGTGGGCCAGCCTGAACTTGCGGATGCTTCTTTCATTTTCGGCAGAGGAAAAAGTTGCCTCCGAAAGAGTCCCCGTTCTCCCAGTCAACCAATGTTCGCAGCAGCACGTGTCACAATAACCACAGGTGGGAACAACACGAATGTCCACGGATGGATGGATAACCAAAATGGGTCTGTCCACAATGGTATTGTGTCCAGCCATAAACGGAAATGAAGTCCTGACATGTGCTACATGGCGGGGGGACCCTGAAGACATTACACCCAGCAAAGAAGGCCAGACACAAAAGGCCACATACCCCACGAAAGGCCACATGATAATGAAATCATGTAAATGATTTCATTTACACGAAACATCCAGAACCGGTAAAACTGCAGCAACAGAAAACAGATTAGTAGTTGCCAGGGGATGGAGGGCAGGGAGATGGGACTGACCGCCAACAGGTACCAGAGGGTGTATGTGTGTGGGGGGGGTGATTTTCTAAAACCAGAAAGGGCAATGACTGGACAACAGCGAGCACACACTAAAAACCACTGAGTTGTGTACTTTCAGAGAGTTAAAATGGTGAATTTGATCTCAATTTTTAAAAGCCTAAAAAAGCCCTGGCTGGTGTAGCTCAGTGGATTGAGCAGGGGCTGCAAACCAAAGCATCGCAGGTTCGATTCCCAGTCAGGGCACATGCCTGAGTTGCAGGCCACGGCACCCAGCAACTGCACATTGATGTTTCTCTCTCTCTCTCTCTCTCTTTCTCCCTCCCTTCCCTCTCTAAAAATGAATAAATAAAAAATCTTTTAAAAAAAGCCTTAAAAAAAAAAGAGACGCTAGGTGTCCATATTTACTATCAGAGAAAGTAGTGTTCAGAGCAAAGGAAACTACCAGGGATAAACAGCAACTTTACAGAATGGTACAGGGTCAGCTCACTGAGAAAACAACCATCCCACATGTGTCTACACTAAGCAAAACAGCTCCAAATAAATGAAGCAAAAACTGGTGGGACTGCAGCACCTGACTCTTTGGTCAGGATGCTAACCTGTTTTCCCTTAGACCTTCAAATAAAGCATGGCCACAGCCAGCACATGATAGCCATCCAGTGTGAGTGAACAGAAATGCACTGACTTCACGGGGCGGCGGGGGGGGGGGAGCGTAACGGGAAAGAAGGGGAAGGGTCAAGACAAGGAACATGTATGAAGGACCCACGGACAAGGGCAACGGGGGAGGGGAGAAGGACTGAATGTGGGAGGTAGGGGTGGGTAGGGCAGGGGAGAGTGATGGGGGGAAATGGGGACAACTGTAATTGAACAGCAGTAAAGAAAGTTATACCTATTTTTGTCAGATCAGCAAAAAATATCTTTTTTGGTGTGCCGCAGAATGCTAGTAATTAATTGATGAGCGCCTCGGGGTGAGAAAGGAGGAACGTCGCCGGCTACACCACCCAGGCGTGGGTTAGTGCACTCACCCTGTGACACTCACACAGCAGTGAAGTCGCCTAACGCCGCGTGTCTTAGACGGCGTCCCTGCGGTTTGGTGGCACACGACTGCACGTTGTTATCCCGCTTCGGGGTGTGAGGAGCAGCACGTGGTTTAAAGACTAGAGCCTGCCAGGGTCTGATGAGCAGTGAGTCATCTGGGGGCGAATTCGAAGATTCGGATCTGGTATCGGAACCTTGTTCACCAGCAGGCGTGCCATCACCCATCCCACAGAAGGCTTCTACGGGTTTCTTCTTCTCACGCCTGGCTGTGCCTGCCCCCTGCCTCCTCAGCACTGGGGGCTCAGCTAATGTTCAGGGAATGAGTGAGTGAGTGAATGAGTGAATGAATGAATGAATGATGGCCAAAACACACTGACCACCATGGAGGGCCGCGACACCCTAGCCCCCGTACCAGTCCACGGGAGGACGGTGACCAGAAGTATCGAAGGTAACGGTTATTAAGCAGTTGCCACATTCCTGCCATTCTGCCCAGCACTTTAGTGCACGGTTCCATTTAATCAGCATAACGCTCCTACGTAAGATTATCCTGGCTTTATCAGCGAGGAGACTGAGGCTCAGAAAGGAGAGTGCATTCGCCCAAGGTTGCTGAGCTAGTAAATCCTGAACCCAGCCTGGAGTCCAAGCCCCCTTCGTACTCGGCTATGCTGCTTCAAGCATCCACCCAAAATTTCCAGGGGCTCAGTTAACCCTTTTTTCTGAGCCTCCATCTCACTTTTCTATTGGTCCAGGGAAAACAAAGGCATCCTTTTTGGGAACGTGTCTGCTGCCCGAGTCGATTGCCTTCTAGTGACTCCATCGAGGGCCCGTATTCTCAGCCTTTATCAAGAACAAGATTTCCATGACAGCAAAACAGAGACAACACCTCCATGCCCAAATGCAGAGCTGTCCTGTTGAAATACACAGTGAGAGCCACCCATGTGATTTAGAATTTTCTAGTAACCTCAGGAAAATATGGTAATAAGGTTTGAGTGAAATGAATTTTAACGTAATTCAACCCAATATATCTAAAATGGTAGCATTTCCACGTGTTGTCAATATAAATACATTATTAATGAGTCTTTTACATTCTTTCCTTCGCACTCAGAGCTCAGGAGCTGGTGTGCATTTCACACTAATAGCGCATTTCAACTGGAATTCGAATTTCAGTGGGTCAGTGGCCAACGTGGTAAGTGGCTAGCACACGGAACCTCTCAGGTCCACAACGCTCGCCTCTTTTTCTCCTCTCTTGTCTCTGCGGACTCCCTACTCTGTCTCCAGCCGTCCAGCCTGTATTTCTTTCCGATAGTTGTCATCGGTAACAGTCGCCAATGAAAGCATTTGAGCGACAGAGCATGTGGTCATTATGACTCTCATTAATCCTGCAGCTGTCACCTCTGATCACGTTACCGTTAGTTATCACCTGCACTTCCCTCGCCCTCCGCCTGCTCTCACCTTTCCTTCTCCCCTCCCAGGCTGCGGCCCCTGTGGGAAGCCCTTTGGGAAGCCCACTGCAGAGCAGGAGACCTCTTCCTGCATCTGTGGCTGCCGTACTTTGCAGTTTGGGTTAAATCACTGCCTCTAGACCTCAGTTAAACTCACTTGTAAAACAGGAACAACCACACTTGCGGTCACTACCCACCCCACGTGAGGGACGTTTCAAAGGTCACAGAAGACCTGCTGAAGAAAACCATTCTACACTTTGGCTTTCTCCTCCCATTTCTGTCCCTCTCCCCTTCCGGTCCCTCGGCTTCTCCAAGCTCCTTCCCAATGCCACGTGTCCCTCACCTTCTTCAGCAGAACCCCTCCAGCCCCCAGATGTGGAGCCTCGAGATGGGGCCCGGAGGAGGGCAGGTCCCAGCAGTTGGGGGCTGGATGGGTGGGAGCCCAGAAAATGACCGATGCCCTGAGGAAGAGACTCCCCCAGTGTTCTGTCCATTGGAGGAAGAAGGGTAACAAGTTCCGAAGTAGAATCCACTCTAAAAACCCGCAGGGGTGGTAAACTCTTCAGAAATAACCTTTGCCAGAGACTCAGAACTGGGAGACCGCCTCCCACCCATACCTGCAGGAGAACAAGGCAGAGGAAGAGGCTAGGGCGTCACAGGCTGGGTCCTGTGCGCGAAAGCCAAGGGCTCCCCCTGTCACCACAGGCCCCCAGATCCTTCCCAACAAGAAACAGGAAAGATGAGATTCGAACCTGAGGCAACTGCCTCCTTAACCCTGGGCTCCAGGTCGTCAAAACACAGCAACCAACACACAAAATGAACCAGAAACCCATGCTGAGGATACTAGGAAAAGGGCCCTTTCCTGCGTGGCTGGTGAGGGGCAATTTGGCAAAACCTATCAGAAGTCCCGAAACTTTGCATATCCTTGGATCCAGCGATCCCACTGCCAGGAATCGAAAGCAAGGATTACTATGAGCCACAAGGATGTCTACTACGGTGCTGTTTATAACACTGGAAAATTCTAGACGAACACCTGACCAGAGAACTTGGGTTAAATCATTATGGCACATCCATGTAATAACATGCAGGTATTAAAAATAAGACTTCATCACACAGAAAGGTGTCCCTATCTCCGGCCTCCCTCAGACGCCCAGGCCCGGATCCCCAGCTGCCTACATGACAAACGCAACGTGTCCAGACAGGACTTGACTGTCCAGCTCAACCTTTCCCACCCCCAGGCGCCAGATGCCAAATTACGACATCACCGTTCACTCAGTCCTCAGACCCAACACCAAGGAATAGCCCTTCCTTCTTTTCCTTCGCCCCGTCCCCAGTATCCACTTCAGGAGCACCTCCCAGGCCCTTGACCTCCTGAATCCAGTCACTTGCCCCACCCCCGACCACCAGAGCAGCTCCGACACAGTCTGTTTGGCTGGTGATTTCCCCCCTAACCCCCAACTTGTCTCCCAGCTCCCATTCTTACCCCCAGTGGTCTATTTCCCTGCAGCAATCTGAAGGACCTTTTAAAACCATGAATCAATCACCCCCTCATTCACAAAACAAAATCCAAGGACCTTGGGCACGCACTCTAAGACTAGGAGGCGCCTGCTGTTCCCCCACTGGGCCCCTCAGCCCTTCCCCACACACTCCCCGCACTCCAACCACAGGGGTCCCCTCACTGTTCTAATAACAGGTGGAGCACACTCCCGCCCAGGGAGCCTGCACCCGCTGTTCCCTCCGCCTGGTGGGTTCCCCAGATGTTTCATGGTTTACTTCCTCGAGTCCCCAAAACACCTTCTAGAGATCCTGGCTGATGACCCCATGCCTCTGCCCCTCTTTCCCATGCTCTTACAGTTTTGTTTTGTTTTTTTCTCGTAGCTGTGGTACATTGCTATATTCGATTGTTCACTGGCCCCCAGTGGACACGCCTGCTGGAATGCGTACGTTTGGATAGCTACTTCCACACTGACTCTGGGCTCATCCGCAAAGCCCGCTTTGGCCAACGGGACATCAGCAAAGGCTGCAGAAGCAGAGGCTACGAGAGGCTGTGTGCTGGGGTTTGGCCCCTCGGAACACTGCCAACGCCGCCCTGTAAGAAACCTGGGCTGTCCTGCTGGAGAATCCACGTGGATGGAAACCGAAGCACCCCAGCCCACCATCAGCCACGTGAACAAGGCCCTCTCGGACCTCCCAGCCCCAGTCGAGCCACCAGATGACCACGACCACACGCGTGACCCAAGTGAGATCGGAAGAAGACACCTTGCAACTTGCAGTCTTGCCCTCTTGGAACACTGGGGACAAGTAAGAAACCCAGGCCATCCACTGGGGAAGCCACACGGAGACAGAGGCTCAGCTCTCTCAGCCGGCAGTCCGTCTGCCAGCCGAATGAGTGAGCCCAGGCCAGACCAGCCAAAGAACCACCAGGCCAATCCCAACGCAGAGCACCATGGGAAACAACATGTTGCCTGAAATCCAAAGTTTCCTAAAAATAATTAAGTCTGGGGATGGTTCGGTACACCAGAATCCATCACGGAGACGGAGCACACGAAGACCAAACAATATGTGTGTGGCTACTGTGTCCTTGCTGTGTGAGGAGATTCTGTACTTATCCACCCCCACCCCTGCCCCCGCCAATCCCTGACATTTCCCTCCCCTTCTAATCCAACCAAAATTGAACCAGGTTAGAACCACCTGCACTTGGCCGGCACCCTCCAGTCCTGGCCTCTCTTGCTCACCTGTCAGATGATCTCTTTTCTGCGCCGCCCCCCCCACTAGGGAGCTGCCAGCTACAGCCCTCAGACCAAATCCGACCCACCGATCTGTTTTTATAAAGCTCTGAACCTAAGAATTTTTAAATGTCAAAATAATCAACAGGAACATGATATTTTATAACATGCAAAAATTATATCCAATTTGACTTTCAGGGTCCACAAATAAAGTTTTATTGGAAAATGTTCATCTTTGTGTTGCCTGTGACTGCCTCGTGCTCCGAGAGCAGCACTGAGGGGTTGTGACGGGAACCACACGGCCCACAAGGCCCAAACTATTTGCTATCGTCAGCGCTGATTTGCGCTGCTGGGCTAACCTTTCAACGTCTTTCCCCCCCCCCCCCATCATGTTCACTCCCAAACTTTTGAAGATTTCTATCTCCCCGCTCCAGGGGATGAAACTTGACTGATCTGATTCCCCTGCGCTAAGTCAGACCCCGGGGTGAGCAGCCTACATCCGTCTCCAATGTCACTCTATTGGGTAATGTCCATTCTGGGCCACCTGGTCTCTGAGCCGCCCCAGGAGGGCATGAAAGCGCCTTCATCTGGTTTGTCGTTCTGGCCCAGCGAGCCACCTACTGCCACCTAAACCCTCCCCATTCCTCACTCCACTCGGGGCCCCTGGGCCCCCAACCAGGACCGCTTCCCTGCCTTGCCAAATGTTTCCCCAGGTGAATTCTCTGGAACATCAGTCCCGAGAGGTATCCTTGGAAAAAAAGGCAACGGCAGACTCCACGCTCTCTGGGAGTCACAGTAAATGTATCCAGCAGACCCAAGGCTCTGAGAACCCTGCAGCAAAGATGTTGGCTCCCCTCTGCTTATCTCGACCTGCCCCAAACCCGTGGACCACAGGACTCACTCTGGCTGCCGACACTTGTTGACTACCCGCATCCAGGACGGTGCCTGGGTTCCGGCAGAAGTGGAAAGAATGAAAAATGTCAACATTCCACAGGACTAGGAATCCACAGAACAGACTCTGTTCTCTCCCTCAGGTCTGGGACGTTCCCTGCCCTGTCCTCTTCACCACGCCACATAACACTAATCGTAACCCCATTTATTCGGCACCTGTGGGCTCTGGGCCAGGGACAGCGCCAGACCCTTGAAACTGTCATCTCTTTTAATCCTGGTGACCACCTCTGAGGTAGGTCCTGTTATTCTATCGCTGCCATTTTGCTAAATATTAAACCATGGTGAGAACGTTGAAATCACTGGCCCAAAGTAAAGTAAGTAGAAGAGCTAGAATGCAAAATGACATCAGTCTAGCACCAAAGCTCACCATCTCTTCCCCTGTGACACACTCTGGGCGATGTGCCGGCGACCCACCCCGCGTCCCTTCACGCTTTCTTCCACACCAGCAGAACCCTAGTTTTGTATGCAGTGGCCACAGGTCAACCAAGGCAAGGGATGGTGACCCACCGATGGCGTTCCCATGTCTCCCCTTCCAGCCTCGCAGCTGGGCCCAGCCATGTGACCCAGTTCTGGCCAAGAGGATGTCATTAAAATCACCTCTGGGGCAGGAGGCTGGAGGTGTCCTGGGGGCGCTAGGGACGAAAGATAGGGGCCAGTGAGGCCTGGACACTCACCCAGGTCCACTTCTTCCTGCCTCCAACCCTGGTGTGATGGCTGAAGCCTCAGGGGCCACCCTGCAACCCTGAATATTTGTGAAGACATCAGCTCAAATGTTATTAACTTACAGAGCCACCTCAAGCACTGACATACCTCCAGACTTCTTCATGAGAAAAAGAATCCATTATTTGATTAAGCACTGTGGCTGGATTTTCCCGTTCATGCCCCAGAGAACACATTCCTAATGGGCCCACATGCTTTTCCCCCCTATTAGTTACTATTTGGACGTCATCATTATTCCACATATATAGATATATTTAACCTTGGGTCCCTAACCATGAGGTATGCTTCCAAAGGCTGAGCTCATGTTCTACATTTTGTTTCTACAGCAGTATATGTATGTTCATAAATTTTGCATTTTATCAAGGTTTTTGGAGGTAGTCTTTCCATTTTTTATTTAGTGTTTGGGAGCAGGAAGTTGTCACTATCAAACAGCTGAGATAGGTCTGACATCTCTCTCCTAACAGATTATAGTATTTCTCAAAGTGTCGATGTGAAAACACGCATCAGAAACTCCTGGCCTGTCTATTAAATGCAGATGCCTGGGCCCCTTCCAATCCCAACTGAATTAGACTCTATGGGGTTAGAGGCTGGGAATGTGAATTTTTAACAAGCTCCCTGGTTGGTTTCACTATACAAACTCTGAGAACGACTGGGATATAAGAACCCTGTGGGTTCAAAGCCCACTGAGGTTCGGCAGGACTTGGATGACCCCAGCATCCCCAGTCCCTCCCCGGTGGCCCCACGCTTTAGCCCTGAAGACCTGGCACCTCCAGGCCCTTCCATAGGTGACATGGATGAGCGGCTAGCACGCTGAGGCATGCTGGGACTAGGACACTAACACACAGATATGGTCCCAGCAGCAGCAGCTTCCCACCACACCAAGGCCCCCATGCCCCACATCAAAACCACCAGGCAGAAAAGCAGCGCCAGAACCCAGAGCCCACTGCGACCATCGCCACCGCCCGGAGAGTCATCAGAGGAGGGAGCATGTGGAACAGAGGGGGAGAACACTGGAAAGGCTCACGTAACGACACAGGCACCACTGTGCGGGACTCCCGGCTCAGGGAAACGAGAGAGCACGCAGGTGGCCTTTGGGTTATTTGTTTATTTACTGCAGGCGCTTCGGAACAGAATCCTGTCTCGGGCACTGCTCAGACAGGAGGCTGGGTCAGGGCATCCCACACTCCTCTTCCAGCAGCAGAATCCCGGCCCAGACGGACTGCTCTCTCAAAGCACCAAGAGAGAAAATACCTGTGCCTCCCAATATGATCTCCACTCCTCAGATACATTCGTCTTATTTCATTTCTGGGGATCGTTTTCCCAGATGACGGGGGCACATGCATTCTAGGGCAGCAAACAGCATGTTCTACACGCACACACACACACACTCCACTTTCAAAATGATGACCTTCCTGCCTGCTGACACCCAGCCAAATGTAAAACCATGGAGGAAAAGGAAAGGCGTGAAACTGAGTCCCAGAGAGGTGGTCATCCAGGCTAGAAGCGGGGTGGGAGGGGGAGGGCGGAAGGGCTAAGAGCTTCAATTAAGGACTGAAGAGTTCAGGCCTTGGAAACGCGTCACCTGCCAGCTATCGGGAGTTCCCAAATTTAATCAAGCCACGTGCACAGCTGGGCCGGTGTGAGGGAGGGAAGTGCGCCCAGCTCGTCCCAGGTTCCAGACACCGTGGATGCCCAGTGGCTTTGTGGACCCCAGGCGTGTGCTAAAGCTCCTGAAACCCTCCTCCTTTGCCCAAACGGCCTTTGGAAGGAAACATTTCTGCCATCTTCTTTCTGAGTAACTTTGCATCCACCCCACCCCCCACAAAACTGCTCGGAACTCCCCCTCAAGTTCTGCTGGGGAGAATGTTACAACACAGCGGAGATAACTCCTCCTCCGACCCCTTTCCTCAGGATCCCATCGAGACTCGAGTATTTTCCCACGCCACTTGTGTGCCTTGATCCGGGCATATTTTTTAAAAAACATTTTTACACGTTTTAGGCCTGCAACAGTTCCCTGCATCAAAACAATTTGATTGAAAATGGGTAGCTTAATGACAATTTTTTTTTAGTGCATCGTGCCTCCTTACATGTATATCACTGAGAAAACAAACAAAAAAAATCCAAGGAGCAAAAGGGGGTGCTGGGAAGGAGGCGGAGAGAAGATGAGGGCTATATTTATAGGCAACCCCATTCTGCGAGCAAAAACCACCTTTTGACCACCTGCAGAATGCGCAAGATCACGTGGGTTCTCTGCAGCGCCTTAATGTCTTACCCAGCACACAAGCCCCCCTGGCATATAAACAAATCCACAAGCGGAAAAGAGAGAGAACTCACTCCTTGGAAAGGGAGAGAATGATCATAACAGCCGCAAAAATAATAATAAATAAAGAATAACAATTACTACTACTACTACCACCACCCAGCCAAGCGCAGACGACAGCAGTACGGTGGAGGGACATTCAGTGCAGCCTTTGCAAGAAGATAAATCACAGAAAACCACATCTGCCCCCCTGACTACCATCCCACCCCCACCCCGCAACAAACAGAATCAAAGGAAAGGGGACGGTGGGGAGAAAGGGGAGGGAAGGAAGGACTGCATTTTTTTTTGTCCCCCGAAAGCAACACCTACCTCCAGGGTCCGGATTTCTTTTTGCGTGAGGTCGTTGGAGGTAGCGCACTTGGTCCTAAGCCCTTCCAGGTTGGAGATACTCAGGTCTATCATATTTTGGACCAGCTCGCACTGCTGTAAGGCTTTTTGCAAACTCAGAGGCTGCTGCTCCTCGCTTTTCGTCATGTTTTCCTCATCCATCGCTTGCTCTGCAAGCCCCCTTCCCCTCCTCCTCCTCAGAGAGAAAAAAGGGGGGCGAGGGGGCAGCAGAGGTAGTCTACCCCCTACGCCTCTCCAACCACTGCGACTTCTCCACAATGTCTCATGAAGAAGAAACCCAACATCTCACACAGGGTTGAGGGGGTGGGGGTGGGAGGAGGGGACGAGAGCCAAAATTTATTATTTTATTTTAGGGTATCGAGCCGACTCCATTAGAACGTCTCCTCTCTCTGAGTCTCTAGTCCCTGAGAAGGAGATGCCGCTTCTAAGCAAACCAGGTGATGTGATGCTGTCTATATACACTTAGGGAGGAGGAGGAGAAAGAGAAGGGGGAGGAGAGAGGGCGGAGGAGGCAGAGGCGGAGATGAAGCAAAATAGCGCTCACTCTTTACACACCGGCTCCGTGAAGGGCAAAATTATATATTTTTGGCTGGCTGGCTTTTATGTCAAAAAAAATCTGGTTTCCCCCTCCCAGTTGCAGTGACACGGCATTGTCCGCCGTTTGGGGTGCTTTAGCGCGCTCTCAAGATGCTGTCTGCATTGCTCCCGCGGCTGCAGGGGCTACTGCAGTTGGCTGCTGTCTCCTCGCGCTGCTGCTGCTGCTGCCGCCGCCGGGCTCCGGGGGTGACGGCTGCTGCATTTGCTCCTGCCTCGCTCCACACCGACATCTTGCCTGTCAATCAAAGGGCGGTGGGGGGAGCGAGGGAGCGCAGGCGAGGGATGGAGAGCGAGCGAAGGACCTGCAGGGGAGCGGGTTGGTGGAGAGGCGCCGTGCGCGCATCCGCCCCAGCCAGCCCGGCCCCGGCGCGCCGGGGACCCGCCGGAGGAGGCGGAGGAGGAGCGCGCAGGCTCGCGCACCTGGCCGGGGAAGGGACGGCTCCTGGGGGCGGGGTGGGGGGCAAGGGGAGCTGGGGGAGGCGGGAGATCTAGGGTATGCGGAGCTCGCGTGGCAAAATGAAATTACTACCCGGCGTGTGTGCTAGCGATTGAGCGGCGGGCGGGGCGCGGGCAAAGCGCGCGCTGCGGGCCGGGGCTGCTCCCGGGGGCGGTGAAGGTGGCGGGGAGCGTGCCAGAGCGCAGAAGCTAGGCGAGGGGGCGGGTAGAGGGATTTGGTGCGGGGGTGGGGGTGGGGGGCCACTACTACAGCCCCACTCTCGCGAGACGAGGCCAGAGTGAGGCTCAGCAGGTGCGCTCTGCCTGGAAGCAGGTGTGCGCCCAACTTTAAAACCCTAAATGCGTGCTGGAGAAGCGTCAGCGTAAACCTGGGCACCACCTCTTTGACTTTGGGGCTGTGTGTGTGTGTGTGTGTGTGTGTGTGTGTGTGTGCGCGCGCGCGCGCGCGCCTGTCTTTTTGTTCGTTTGTCCTTTCTTGTCACTGAGGGGGAAAGAAAAAATAAAGCAAACCTGATGATCTTACATGAGCTGTTGGAAGTTGCCTCCCAGAACTGCTACTCTGGTGGGTGGCTTTCCATCTGCAGGGGCACGGGGATTTGCCTCCATCTGAGTGTTACCAGCCCTGACCGTCCTGCAGGATCAGATCCCAGCCTACCTAACTGACCTGCTGTCAGCAAACTAGGGCCCAGGACCTAAGAGTGGGTTTTACACTTTAAAGGGGTGGGCGGAGGCGAGATCAAAAGAAGAGTTTGTGACATGAAAATAAGAAATTCTAATTTCAGTGTCCGCGTAAGTGAAGTGTTATCAGACCACCCATTTGTTTACCGTGTTTACTTTTGCATTGTAACGGCCCAATCGAGTAGTTGCAACAGACACTGTTGTGACTAGCACCGCCTAAAATATTTACTTATTTGGACATGTACAGAAAAGTTAGACGACCCTGATTAAATCACCAAACATGTTCTTGCCTCAGAGGTCTTTGCATTCTATGTCTCCTCTGCCCAGACCACATTTTCCCCTAATCCTCCCCTGATTGGCTCCTTGTCACTCAATGTCAACTCAAATGTCATCTCCAAGAGCTTTCATCTCCCACCTCCCCGACCAGACCATCGTAAACCAATCTCCCAGCACAGACTGCCTGGAGAATGTATTTGGGATCACTAGCAGAGTACACATATTTTTCCAGATGAACACAGCTCTGTGCCAGGGAACTGGCTGCCCAGGGGGCAGAGTGGACTCAGCGGGCGTGGTACAATCTATGTCCCTTAGAGGAAACCGCTTGAGGAGGAGAGAGAACGACAGCCAGTGCCGGCAAACATTTCCAGACTGTAGGCCAGAGGGTTTTGCAGGTCATGCAGAGCTGAGTCAGCATTGCAAAATCCCTGTTTTTTGACCAGAGGCTCTAGTGGGTTCTACGTGTTCTCAGTCTTTTGGACTATGAAGTCTATGGATTTCGATTCTCCGGTAAACTTCTCTTTTCATCTCTTTCCCCATGTTTTGCTTTGTTTTTCTTGAGCATAGTAATCAAAGTTCATTTAAAGCCCTGATTCCAATGCCTTGGTCGCCTGCGAGGTCTGTTTCTATTGACTGTTTCTCTCTTTGTTTTCAGTAACTTAGTCCAGTCTCTTGGCGGGCGGCCTTGTAATTTTTGTTGAATGCCACACAATCTGTTCATAAAAAAAAGAGGGTCTCCGGGTGATATCACCTAACTCTGGAGAGGGCCCCTCCTTTCCCTAGAATATTAGCCTCTCAAATCCCCAACTTCACTCTCCAACCCAATGAGACTGCCGAAGTGCCGTCATTTCTCTGTCCCACAGATGCAGGAAAAGCGACTACATGACGTCACTGGCCTCAACACAATTCCTCTCTCTCCAGGATCTGGGCCCCTCTAGGCCTGGCTGCTGCACAGCTCTCTGAGTGCCTGTAAGTAGATGATGATGATGATGATGATGATGACGACGACGACGATGACAATGACAATGATTGGATCTGGCTTTTCCAGTTATTTTCAGATGAAGTGGGAATGAAAGTAGCCCCCGAGTCAGCAGTCAGGGCTGTAAGCAGCACACAGATGCATTGGTTAACCACCCCCCATTTTTTTTGCAACTGACTGCTATAGTAGACATCTGTTATGCTTTGCTTCCATCCAGCCTTTTCTGAATACCCTTCCTATGTGTGGAAAATACCCTACATTATGAGGTTGCCTCTCCACTTTTCCAGAAACTTCCTTGCAACCAGGTTTCCTGGGATCTAGGCTCTGCCATTAAACACATCACATGAGATTTCTACGGAAAAGTGAGGAATAAAGAGGAAGGTCTATCTGGTAGTGAGGACAGCACCCAACGCATCTGCTTCCGGGTGACACTTCCGGTGTAAGCTTGGTGTCCCTGCTGAGAGGATTGGCGTGGTGTCCACAGGGGCAGCCCTGTGGTGTGGTCTGGGCACCCTTCCTGACTGCACAGTCCAAGCCAACCCTCTCCTCTCTTCCCCTCTCCCAGACATTCTGCAGGCTCTCTATCTGCCTTCCTTAGTCTGTTCAAGCCACCACCACAAAATACCACAGACCAGGCGGCGTAAATAACAGACATTTTTCTCATGGTTACGAAGATCAGAAATCTGAGGTCAGAGTACCAGCATGGTCAGGTTCTTCTGGGAAAAGATCTTTCTGGATTGTACGTAGTACCTCATTGCTCTGTCCTCACATGGCAGACGTGGCTTCCTCTTCTGGTAAGGCCACAGCCCCACTGGAGTAGGGCTTCAACATTCTGACTTCATCTTTAGCTCTGAAAGACTGCAAACAGACACTGGGGACTAGAACTTCAATGTATGAATCTGGGGGACACAATTCAATCCATAGTACTGCCTTGTTAAAGCCCTCTGCTCGAACTACCCGGAGTAGACTGTGTCATTTGCAACAAAGAACTCTGACTAGTATTCCCGACAATAACTCCAAAATCAAGAGATGCAACAACAACAAAAAGGAATGGAGCTTTCTGGCCTTTCTGCAGAAACGGGATGACCCGGCCACACTAGGGAACAGCTGACTGAATGTGAGAGGCAGCTGTCCCTTCAGGTGGGGTACGGGCCCCCCAGGTCATCAGGTCCCCACACAGCCCCTCTGTTTATTATTTGGGCTTCCTGCCTGGCCCTGCAGGCTGCTGTATTTGCTGCCCCTGGTATAGCTGAGGGTGCTTTTGGCCAATGAGAACCTCACCAGTGTGAAGCTTGGAGAACTGGAGGTGACCAATGAGAATGTCGCTGTTGTATTTCATCCCAGGAACTGCCTCCTGCCTCCTGACACACGTCTCAGAGGGGCTTTATCAATAGGGGGAGTACATGATCGTTATCGGGCTACTGCAGAAACTTGACGATACCTCATTAGACCCCCTTGTTTTTTGTTTCAGCTGTAAGAACATCCTCACATTCAGGCATTAGAAGTCCAGTCTAGTCCAATCAAGACTTCATTCTCATGCCCAGTGTGACACCTTCTTCCCCGCACCTGGTCTGACCCACGGATGGCTCGGGAATCTGCAGTGGAGGCTAGAGCAAGTGCGTCTTTTCCTGCCTCCTCCCTAGCTCATCTTGCTGAAGTACAGGAGCAAAGAGATGAGTGGCCAAGGGCCCTTTCTTTAGCTGAGAACAGGTGAGTCCAGGTAGAGTGGTCTCTTGAGCGTCAAATGCCCCCTCCCACCCCTGGTTCTGTATCTGACGCCTCTTTGGAAACCTCCATGGGGACTCACTGCACGTTCTGGGTGACTTCTCGCACACCACTTTTCCATTTATTCTCCCACAAGTACCCCACATTCTCTCTCAGTTCCCCTTGCCTGCCATGCTGCCCTCTTGGGCGAGTCTTTGCAGGATGACTCAAGCCTAGAGTGCATGCTCTGGCCCATGGGCAACAGAACACGCCGCTGCCCGCGGCCCTCTCCGCTCACCAGTCATCACGGGCAGCCCCAGGCTCCCTTCGCTGGCAGTGAGTCACCAGAATCATGACCCTACCCCTTGGCGTGTCCAGGCTCATGACTGATTCCTCTCTGACCTTTCCTCTCTTGGCTTGGGGGTTGGAAGGGGATAAGAACCCCTTCCTCCTGCAAAGGTCTGTAAGATAAACCTCCTCTGAGTAAAATCTTGACCTTTTCTTATAAATGCTGGAGGCTGATGGTTACGTATGGTCAAATGACCAGTCTAGCCACTTTTTAACAGGAGGAGGAAATATCGTTACCCACTGCGCTCACCTTTGAAGCTTTAGCAGAAGTTCTGGGTCAACAGGAATAGTCTCATTCCACGTCCTGTGATATCAGCACTGAGTTTCCTAAGTTGCGTTGTGAATAGGGACCCAAATTCGGGGACCCAGTAGGGACCCAGATCAGGAAGTAGATGGGTAGCCAGTCCCCCTGGACCTGAACAAAACTAGCACTGACTGCTTGACGCACTCAACATGCTGCTTTCCTGGAGCGTTTCTTTTTTAATTTTTCCTCATTTCTACTAATTCTATGGGGTGGGGGGTGGGGGAGATATCTGAATATTAGTCCTCAGGATACAGCCAAATCTTCCATAGTTACAAGAGGATTATTATTGTTCTGTTCTAACTCATCGACCCCCAAAATATAAATGGCCTTTTAAAAAATACCTTTGACTAGTACAGGCAGAATGTTCCTACCTTTAACCTTGTGAATTTCTACCAACATCAGAAAATGATTTTTTTTGTAGTTCTTCTCCTTTTGGCCTTTTGCCTCTTTGCCTCTTAATTTTCCAGCGCGAGCAAAACAACCAGATCACTCTCTTGATGTCGAGATAATTTGAGCTCAGAGTAATGGACAATTTAGTCCAGTGATTTATGCTGGCTTCACAAATTAAGCACTCCATGGTGCGCTGTGAATTTGCAGACCTCGCACCCTCAGGGTGGGAGAGGGTGCATGCTGTGGCATTCCCCAAGCGCTCAGAGACACACAGGGAAGGGGTGTCATTGACATTGTGGTCAAGGAATACCTTGACCAAGCTTGCTTACGTCTCATGCCATCTTGTCTCTGCATTTCTGCACTTGCCCAAATGGTGTCCTTGAGTGAATCAGGGAAAAAGGCAACTGCTCTTCAAAAGTCACCACTTGGGGGCAGAGCGTAGTCTGGCTCTCAGACTGGCCCCCTAATCGGGGCACCTGATGAAGGAAACAACCCACATGGCGTCCCCCGCAGCAGCCGCGATGAACTTCTAGCTTCTTTTTTGTATTATTGCGGTAAAATATGCATATCATAAAATGTTACCACTGGTGACAGTTAGTATATTCCCAGTGCTGTGCAAACCATCACCACCGTCTAGTTCCAGAATGTTCTCGTGACCCCAGAAAGAGACTCCTGTGCACGTTCAGCGGCCACTCCCCACTCCCCTCCCCCCTCTCCCAGACTCCGGTAACCAACTGCCAGTCTGCTTTCTGTCGCTAGGCATTTACCCATTCTGGATATGCCATACAAGGAGAATTATACAATACTTGTTCCTTTAGGTACAGCTTATTTCATTCAGCATAACGTTTTCAAGGTCCATCATCGTGGTAGCAGGTATCAGGTCTTCATTCCTTTTTATGGCTGCACAACATTGCATTGCGTGGATGGACCACGTATGTTTATACATTCATCTGCTGGTGGCTACTCGTTTTATTTCCACTGTTTAGCTACTGTGAATAGTGCTGCTGTGGACATTCATGTACGAGTTTTTGTTTGAACACCTGTCTTCAGTTCTTTTGGGCTATATGGTCAGGAGTGCGGTCGCCAGGCCATATGGTCATTCCAGGTTTAACTGTCTGCACAAGTGGACACTGTTTTCCATGGCGGTTGCACCACTTTACTCCTCACGAGCAATGTGCGGTGACCCCAACTTCTTCACACCCTCCCCCCCGACCCTTCTCGCACTGGTGTTACTTCATGACTAAGAAAATACATAGAAATGGTATACGTAGGAAAATATGCATCTACATATATGCTTCTAGAGTGCCTACAAGGTGCTGGGACATATGCATGGGATTTAAATAACAATAAAGTGCAAGGGACAAATACCCAACACGGACCAGTTTAGGACAAAAGGTGACCCACATAACCAGCAGGAGTTGGAGGGAGGACTCTCCCCCCAGCCCGGGGCCACCTTTTCTCTCCCCGTCATTCAGATATGCCCTCTTCCTTGTTGCCTTCTCTTTTCAGTGGCATTCCCCCAGGATGTGGCACAAATGGCCACACAGAACTTAGGGGCCCCACCAGAAATAGAGTCCCTTTCTCCTTAGTCCCCCCTTAGTTCCAGCTAGTTCTGACACAAGCTGCAGGACTGTGTGCTGACCTGATACAGGCCACTTACATCTGAGCCAGTCATATCGGCCAAGGCAATGGAATAGGTGGAGGCACCGGGCCTGTGCTGCGGGGCCACCCTGGAAGTCGACACCAACTGTACCCAAGACGGCTGGTATGAGATCAGGGGAGGGCTGGGCCCCCAAAGGGCAACGGGAATGCTATTATCAGGAGGACAGGAGATGGATGTTGGGAAGGCAAAAGCAGGGCAACACTCCACATCCTTGAGGGCATCACGGTCTAACGGAGGAGACCCATGCAAACAAACCCCGTACTTACAATACACTCTGGAGGAAAGGAGAGAAGTCCTTTCCCCACAGGCCACAGACAGGGCTGGGGCTCTAGGAAGCCTCTGTGGCAGAGGTGACTCTGAAGCTGAGACTAAGAAGGGAAGGAGAGCCTTGTAAGTGCACTGGAGGGCCTGGTTTGTGCCACAGCACAGCCCTGGGATCAGTGGGAATTACGGAAAATGGCAAAGGATGTACACTTGTCACAGTGAGTTTTAAAGCCACGGTCAAAATGCTCAAACCATTAGGCCTTCCTCTGAGAAGGCACATGCTGCTGAACCGTATGTGGTACCGTCAGACCTTCTCCAGCTGATTAGCTTACACAGCCTCTATAGGGTGACCAGCCATCCCAAGGTAGCTGGGACTGAGGGGTTAATGGGATGGGAGGCCTTCAATGCTAAAACCAGGTCAGTCCAAGGGAAACTGGGACAATTTGGTCACCCTATAGTTACATCCCCAACCCACGAGCACTTACAGCGTGCTTCGAGTCAGGATAAGCGCTGCCAGAGCGTTTGTTGTTACATAAGAATGAACCCTGTGTTGAAACAAAACTCGCACACAAATGCTCACCACAGCACTGGTCCCAATAGCCAAAAGGTGGAAACCACCCGACTGTCCATCATCTAACGGGCAGATGAACAGAATGTGGCGTGTCACTACGATGGAATACTATTCAGCCACAGAAAGTGGTGAAGTGTTGATGCATGCTACAACGTAAATGAACTTGAAAGAAGCCAGACACAGACGCTAGCTGGTTCCATCTCTATGAAATGTCCAGAATTGGTAAATCCACGGAGACAGAATGCAGACTGGTGGCTGCCAGGAGCTAGGGGAGGGGAGGATGAGGAGTGACTCCTTCATAGGTATGGGGGTTCTGTTTGGGGTGATGCAAACGTTCTAGACTTAGACAGAGGTGATGGCTGTGCGACACCATGAATGCACTCAGTGGCACCATATTGTACCCTCTAAAATGGTAAATTTTATGTTAAGTGTATTTTACCATAAATTTAAAAACAAACAAAAAAAGGAATCCCTGCTTCTTCAAAAGTACATCAACTAGTTGAATTGAAAGGCAGCCCACAAGGCCAAATTTGACCTGCAGATGAGTTTCATTGGGCTGCACGGAGTTTCAAAATAACTTGAATTTGTGGCTAGCACCTCTAAAGTGGGATATTTCACGTAAAAAATCCCAGTGACCAATTTCTTTGGAAAAACCCAAACCCTGGCGCCCGTTGAGCTGCGTTTGCCGAGCAAGGCAGGGTGACTGCTCCTTTGGGGGTAAGGCTTTGTCCTCTCCGGTCCCCTCGGCCTCACGGCCCCTGGGAGTGTCCTCTCATCTGCTCTACCTGCCTGGTCCCCACCGGCACAAAAGTGCAGGGTTTCTAACATGCACACAACAGTTAGAAGACAGATGGAAAGGAAAGTATGGAAATAAGGCGTACTATCAACTCACTCCCATGTTCATTCCTTTGTGATGAGTTGTCAGCAGGCAACCATTTCTCTCAGAATGCTATATGACTTTCAAAAAGTGAGTTTTCCCTTGAAGTACTGCTTTGTAACCTCAGCTGCACAAGGGAATCACCTGGGAAATTTTTTTAAATAGTCATACCTGGGTCCTTCACCGCAGAGATTCTGATTTAGTTGGTCTGGGCATCGGGATTTTTAAAAAACTCCTTGAATACTTCTAATGTGCAGCCCAACTTGAGGGCTACTGTACTACAGCTTCCTTTTAGAGAATTGCCGTGTTTTGGCCTCAGACATCAAGGGTCAAACTGTATACAAGCTGCGAATCTCTAGAGTTTTTACTAAAATGTCTGTTGGTTTTTTATGTTAATCCTTATAAGCCCACAGTAACTTTGGCGGCCCAACGGTCCTCTTGACAGATGCAAGAAATATATGAACAAATCATCTTTTTATTTTGGAGGAGAGTCCATTGCTTCCCAATCAAACACAGCATCTACAGCACTTCAGGAAAATCTAAAAGTGAGCCCCACAATTGCTGAACCGGTGAGACGGGTCCTGGCGTATGCTGTGCTGGAGGCCGAGGAGCAACCTGGTGGGGAACACGTGCTGTTTACCCGGCTGGAATCTTAATGGCTTGTCATGTGGACACGTGTGCATTGTTCAAAGCCATCACCCCTTTCCAGAGTGCAGCAGTGACGCAGTTGCTGACATCCTGGCCGTGCACTTTCCATGGGCCCCTGCTTGGGAGCCCTCTTCCACCAGAGCTCTTCAACGGGTCAAAACAAGCATCTGCTGGCAGGAAAAACAAACCTGTTCCACAGTCCGGGCACATTCAAGGCGAGCCACCCACCCTGCTGCAGGCCTTTCCCGCAGTCGGCTGCGCGGGGCAGAGATAAAGCCCACACCTGCCTCCCCGCTCACACACAGGCCATCTGTCCGGTCAGTGGAAGCAGAGTGCACCTCCTCCTCTTTGCAGCCCCCACAGCTGTCTGCAGTTCGCCCTGTGGCACTGTGCTGGCCCAGCTTGCAGCACCCCATCAGCGACTTGAGGGGGGAGAAAAGAACAGAAATCCATGCAGTGAGTGAATGCAGTTGTCCACCTCGATGCTAGATGAGCCTCAAATCATCCAAAATTGGGTTGCCTTCTGAAAGGCACAGGCCCCCTGTTTACTCAGCTTCTTGTATGTACCCGATTCTGAAAAATGGAGCTGAAGGCCCTTTATAAGTCTCCTCTGTGATTTCGGACTTTCCTTTTCTTTGATGAAATGGGGGGAAATTAGAAATGCTGAGTGGGACAGGTCACAGGTTTTCCCCTGTCTTGCACTTCTGTGCACAGAATCAGATCAATCAGTTTAGTTTCCTTGATACATTTAGAACATTTTGTTTCTGCCATTGGAAGTACAAAAGTCGGCTTTTTAAAAGACAGACCTAGTCCACAGTTCCACTTCAGCTAGAAGGCTGGTTAGTCCCCAACCCTGGGACATTTAACCTAGTCTTTGATGATTCAATTCAAATACCAATTCATTTCTGATTGTAAAAGAGTCTGATGCCATAGAGTGACAAGAACGTGGAGCACTGGAGGAGGCGATGAACCTTCATCATCACAGAGAGAGCTGAAATCACTCCCGTGACCTTAAGGGAGTGATTTCACCTCTCCATGTCTGGGCTTCCTTGCCTGTAAAATGAGGGTCATAATACTACCTGCCTCCTAGGGTTGCACTGAGGATCAAAAGATTCAACACACACGTGCCATGTGCTTACAGTGCTGCCCGAAGACTACATGGCTGCGGCCGCTGGAAACAGCACCCACTACAGCAACACAAAGTCAAAGGCACTTCAGTGGCATGATGGATTTACATACATGTAGCATTTGTACCAATCTGCTGTTGTTGATTTTAATCTGTACCAGGTTGAAATGGGAAGACCCATTTCAGCAAGTGCCACGTGCTGTCCAGGTACACCAGAACCACCTGGGCTGCTTATCAAAATCGCAAAACTCCAGGTTCCTCCAGGGCTGCAGGAGTCCTGGCTAGCTGCATTTTAACAAGCACCTCCTGTGACCCTGGTGTGCCCTGAAGTTAGGGAAGCAGGAGGAGTTAAGGACGAGTGACGCCTGTGTAACCCAGATACTGCTCTCAGGAATACCGTAAAGCCACGTCTTCAAAACATCCTTCAGGTATGGTCTTTACTCACAACTTTGTCCAATTATTTTACAGTCTATTAAAGCATATGCTTATAATTTTCTGTAAAATGACTCACTATTTTTACAAAAGTAAGTTTGTCTTAAAAGGAAAATTTATTTCATTAGTGCCAATGAAAAGTAGACATCTTGCCATAATTAGATAACTGTAAAAGTAAATACAATTTTTACAAATAATGTTCTTCAGTTCTACCTACACACTGTCACCTGCTGAAGCTCGGAATCTGCGGCAGCGTCGTTGTTAAAACAAAGTAACCGGCCCCAGATGGTGGGGCTCTGGGTTGGGAAGGCAACCGATGGATGTTCCTCCCTCCCTTTCTCCCCACCTTCCCCTCTCTGAAGTCAAGAGTAAAAATAATTTTTTTTAGATTAGCAAGTGTTGGACAGGTGTTACCGACTTCCTAGCACCACATGGAGACTTTCTCCCTGATGAAGCGGGTGGAAGGGGAGTGCGCGCGGAGCAACCCCTCGGCGGGTGATTCAGCGCCATTCAACAGGGAGTCTCGGCGCCTCCTGAAGTCATTTCCCAGTGAGCGCGCAGGGCAGAACCGCGGGAAAGTCTGCGTCTAAAAGGTGACTGACTCTGGATTTACAAAACACAACGAAACCAACAACAACCCGAACACTTCAGGATATCTGAGACGCTGGTAGGCATGGGTCACGCTGACTCCTTGAGTCCCCAGGACCTCCTGCAGCTGTCACACTCTCAAAGGGGAAAGGTGACAGGCAGATTGGAACCCGGATCCACCTACCCGCCCACTTCCTGTGCTCTGTGACCCTGGGCGAGTCTCCAGAAGCCTTTCTTTCCACAATATAAAATGAGATGATACTTGTTCAAGCCACGATGGAATAGAATGATGTATAAAAAGCCTTAACAGAGGATGGCAGATGGCTGATGTTCAGTAAATGGTAGCTTTTAAAAATTACCAAGACTTCATATTTTCAACCACTTTTGGTAGAACTCTTTGTAAAGCACTATTCTACTTCCTAAATGCAGTCTAACTACTTTATGACTCAGGGTTATCATTTTGAATGTCTCTGCAGTCATTTTATAGACGTCGGACGCATGTCAAACAGCTTCCCGTGTTCACCGTCCTCTTCGGTCATTTCATGTGCATAGTGGGCTGATCACCAAGCTGATCAGCCATCCGCCAACAGAGAACTGATTAAATCACAGCAAAAGGACATGGATAGCCAATAAAAATGCAAAACGATGCTCCAACAGTAATTAGAAAAATACTAATTTACACGAGACACTTTTTGCCCACCAGCGTAGCAAAGATTATTTAAGGTTGGCGAGAATAAGGCCAGTAAGCACTTCCATGCACTCGTGCTGGGACAGTGAACTGGTACAACCCTTCTGGAGGGCATGCACCCTTTAACCCAGCAGTTCCATTTCTAAAAAGGCTGTGCGACAGAATCTCTTCCACGTGGGCACATGATTGTATGTGCAAAATCACAAGTGCCGGCCAGGATATGGAGAAGTTAGAACCCTTGCCCATGGCTGGTGGGAGTGTAAAATGGTACAGCCGCCGTGGAAAGCAGTATGGTGGCTCCTCATGTAACTGAACATAGAATTACCATATCAGCAATTCCACTGTGGGGTATATAAGAGTTGAATACCCTGAAAGAATTGAAAGCAAGGACTTGAACTGATACCTGGGCATGAAGATTCATAGCAGCACTCTTCATAGTAGCCAAGAGGTAGAAACAAGCCAAGTGTCCATCGGCGGATGAGCAGATGGACAAAATGTGGTAGATGCACACAATGGAATACTATTCTGTCGCGAAAAGGTGAAATGCTGATTCGTGCTACGACATGCCTGATCCTTGAAAACATCATGTTACGTTTACTTAACTCAGACACACACACAATGCCTCTTACATGAGACACCTGGCATGGTCAGATTCACAGAGGCAAAAGGTGGGATTGTGGTTGTCGGGAGCTGAGGGGGACAGTGGGGACTTGGAGTTTCCTGGACACAGAGGTTCAGTTTGGGGAAGACGAGAACTTCTGGGGATGGATGGTGGTGGCGGCTACACAGCAATTCGAATGTGCTTAATGCCACTGGGCTGTGCACTTACAAATGGTTAAAATGGTAAATTTTATGGTCAATTTATTTGACCACATTTAAAGAAAAAGAATGCCATGCTAAGTCAGACAATGTCCATTTTGATACCCTGGGGACCACTTTCTTCTTATTTTGTGTTTAAGACTGCGCAACCAGAGTACAGAAGATGCTGCAAATATGATCTCGAAATAAGCAGAACAGTACTGGGTTCATCTTTTGTTCATTCTGTTTCTCCTATTTGTCTTCATTCCCATAAAAATACTAACAAAAAGACACTAATGTTTATTAAACAATTAATAATTAAACAATTACACGTGGTGATAAGTATGCCCGTCACAAAATTCACCAATTATGAAGACTCATTAAGACGACACGTATAAAGTGCTTCGCGTGGTTCCTTAGCAGCTGTGAGGAGCAGCACCAAGCAGCAACACTGAATTTGGCCCCTACATCTGTCTGCAGTCATCGCATGTAAATCCAGAGCTTCCTCTGCCCCATGCCCTGTGCTAAGTGCTCGGCATGAATATCTCATTTATTTTTCCCAACAATTTTCTGAGGTAGGAGCTCTTATTATAATCCTTATGTTTCAGGTGAAGAATTTGAAACCCAGAGAGGGTAAGCTATTTGCCTTCGGTCAACAGCCAGCGAGTGGAAGAGCCCGATTTCGAACCCTGGTCCCCCTGGCTCCAAGCTGGTGCCTCTGACCACGTCTCCCTAATCCTCCTTTGTCTGTCGCTAAGGTTCAGCCTGCGGGCTGCTGAACCCAACCACCTTCCCTCACCCTCCATGCCAGCCCACGGCAAAGGCTCAATAAATATCTGTTGAATCTAACTCCCCCAAAAGTAATCTCTTGCTGGTTCCCCCACAGCCCGTAGGGCATTCCCAACTTCCCATATTCTCATTCTCAAATCTAATAACCTTTTATGGGGCATTTATGTGCCAGGCACCGGAGAAACTCAAAGATGAGTAAAACATGTGGTCGACTTCAAGGGAGGTCCGTCTCCAGCGAGGGGTCATGACTGTGACCTTGGAGTAGTTTCAAATTGTTCTCCTCCTCTACCCTCCTACATAACCATCGACGAACTTGAAAACAGAAGTACCGCTGTTACTGCTTGCCCCAGCTATCCCCAACAGGCACCCGAAGAGCAACGGCCTGGAAGTTCTTTCAGACTTTTCTTCACATTAATTTTCTTTTTCTACGAGAGCACACGCACACTCACACGTATACAGGGATGACTTCAGGTTTCGCCTCTATCTTTTCAATACGGGAGCATGTTCTACACATTATTCTTACGGTTTTCCCGTGTAGGAATGCACAGTGGATACGTTTCTGAGCTCACTTAGTGTTTCATTCACCTATCGATGCGCATCAAAATTGTTTCAGGTGCTTTCCCCCAAAACTTGTAGAAGAGGAACTTCCTTCAAGCAGCTCAAGTCCTGCTTACAAGCACCTTAAGGAAGGACAGGTCTGCCTTTTAGTACACCATCTGGCACCTCATCCCCAGAATGACAATTCAAAAGCCTAAATTGGATAGGCTCTCCACTCACAAATTTCCCAGTGCCTGCAGGATAAATCCTAACCCAGGATACAAGTTTAGGATTTGGCCTAGCATACAAGGGTAGTCTCAATCTGACCCCTAGAGCTATTCAGCCATGCGTTGTGACCGTATGCACTCACTTCTCATGCCCCCAGTGGCTTTCTTCATTTGGCTTTAGTGGTCACTTTGCAGCCTCTCAAATGCACCAGCCTGTCTGGATGCAGGCCTCCCTTCCAACATGCTCTTCCCCGCCTAGAAAGCTTTCTCTACTCTCGCTTCATCAAGGTAAGCTCCACACAGTTTTTGAGTCTCCGCTGAAACATCACTTCCTTAGGGTCCTCCTCGGCCCCTCCCAACCTAGTCTTTCTTTACTTTCCTTCATCCTGTTTCACGTTTCACACTTGTAATTAGCATACTCAATGTCTGTTTGGTGTGCATTTCTCTGCCCCGCTAGGGGGTCTGTCTCCTTTATCTTCGGTACCCCAAAGCATAACACAGTCAGGGGCCCCCGTGGCAGGTGTCAGCAAATGTTTGCGGAATGGGCAATGATGAGTGACTCATCAGGAAATTTCACTGCTTCTGGTGAATACACAAATACGTGGGTGTGGCCTCATTGAATATTTCGTTCCACTGAGAAGAGAAAAATGGCTTGCTAAAATAAAGGTGTCCAAGTTTCTCTTCCAAAAGTACCTTATCTAAGTTCTTCTCTTCTCCTATTTTTTATTAATCTATTTATGGTTTTAATCATTGTAATGTAATCGGCTTTAAACGCGTCTTTAATAATCCAATTATCTGAAGCAGTTGGGATCTGAGCCTGTTGGGTGCTGCCTCTGTCACCTCTTGCTCGTGGTGGACGTGGTGGACGTGGTGGACGTGGTGGACGTGGTGGACGGTTTCCCTGTGCGCCTTGTCATTTCGAAAGAGTAGGTCTTTATTTGTGGGAATCTAGGCTGAAGGCTTGTCCTTTTAGAGTTTGTGTTTAGCTAATTTCTTGGCTTGGGGTTTCCCCATAGTATAAATTTGAACCCCCAACCTATGCGATTGTAGTTTCATTATTTTAAATGAATATAGGTTTATGGTTTCATTTATCTAGGATTGGCCAATCTTTTTTTTTTTTTTTTTTTTTGAGGGAGAGAGGGGAAGGGAGGGAGACAGAGAGGGAGAGAAACACAGACTTGAGAGAGAAACATCGATTGCCTGCCTTCGGCATGGCACACAAGCCAGGCATGTGCCCTCATGGGGAATCAAACTGGTGACATTTTGGTTTGCGGGAGGATGCCCAACCGACTGAGTCACACCAGCCTACTTTTATTGTGACAAATTCATTGGGGCATTTCTTTCCCACCAGGGGCCCAGATTAAGACAGATAAGTGTCCTTGTTATCGCCCAGATTTCTCCTCCCCACCCGCTTTCCCTAAAGGTGGAGCCCTTTGAGGGTCCTTGTTTGTGTGGAGGCCGCAGTCCCAGTTTCCTCCAGCCTCTGCCCCTGCCCTTCGGGACCATCACAGCTCAGTCCCTTCCCCCTCTGTGCAGCAGTCCTCAGCCACTCTGGTCTTCACGCCCTTTTTCTGACTCCTGAGGATTGTCCCTATTCTCTGGCATTTACAAGGATCTCTATTATATTTTATCCAGCATTTCTAGATGACTATTAAATGTGAAAAAGTTTTTAGATTATCTAGTCTAAAATATTGCCAAAAATAGAAACCCAGTAGGCTTTTAGATCTTTCCCCTCATTCTGTGTGCATGAGTCTGTTTTTTAAAAAGGTCACTTTATTCTCCTCTTATTCTATTTACCATTTTTCTCCTATTCTTATCTTAAACTTGCATTATAGATCAAAATGCCTTATGCTAATAATCTCTCACATATAAATTATTCTTTTTTCCCCTTAGCATTTGCTCTTCTTACTGGTCTTTTTCATCCCCTTTCCTAACTAGTTTTTTATGTAATTTTCCGGTGAACGGGCACCAAATATAGCTAGTATTTGATCTATATGTCACCTGCTAATTTAACAGCTCTTCTCCTAAAAAAAAAAAAAAGAAAAATCAATACCAATCTTGCAAATAAAAAAAGGAAAAAGAAAATCTTGAAGTTGACAAAACTTTTAGCAATGTTTCCACATGTCCCATTTGTCAAAATGCTGGCAAATTTGGAAACACTGGGTAGCTAAGTTTTTAAAAATTCAGTACTAGTATTACAAGTCATATTTATAACACAAATGGAAAGTTTGCTGTGCTGAAAACTTTTTTTAGACTTAGATCAATTTATTTTGGACTGAGATCTGGGTATGCATACAAATATTTCTATTTCTGTACAAGTACACCAGTGTACTTTATACAGATAATATATACAGCCTAGATCTGCTATAGCAGAGGGTCCAGTTTATTATGCTGTCCATCCTTGCTCATAACTTTCTTGGAACTTCTCATTTACATAATAATGGGTGAAAGCAGCTAAGCATTGAGTGACTGCCTTTGTCACTGCTCTAGCGGAAGTTACATGTTAACTAGCCTATACACAAGTCACTCTCCAGGACAGAACATCAGCAACTGAGAGAGTTTATAAGCACAGCCGCGAAGGTTTTCCAAAAGAACTTCTAAAAAATCTTTTTAGTTATGTCAGCTTTGGTTAATGAATATTCCGCCTGGTTTTTCCTCTCTACCTAAGTGTAATGGCTTGAACTGGCCATCATTTTATTTGCTCCTGAGTGGGTAGGTCAAGAACGCCAGCAGGGCTCCAAGGGCTGGGTCATCTGCGTTCTACATGGTGTCAGCTGCAGTGGCTTCACCTGGGGCTGGAGGATCCAAGATGGCCACATGCACAGGGTGGCACTTTGGCTGGAATGGTTCACACACTTGAGGACTGTGTAGGACAGCTGGGGCCTTCTTTCCTAGGGTGTGGGGCTGGACCCCCTCGTGTGTCTGGGGCTTCCTTTCTGGCTGTCAGCTCGGTTCCTGGAGTCACCTCTTTTGCTGGCTTTCTCCAGTAGCCTGGGCTTCTTGACGTGGCAGTTTTATCCCCTCTAGTTCAGGCTAAAACTTGTGGGTCTCGGCTTGGAAATCCCAGAACAGAATTTCCACCACATCTATTGCTCAAAGGCCAGCCTAGATTCCAGGAGTGAGGAAATCAGCTCCACCACTTGAGGGCATGGAGGTGCGAGCAACCACAGGAATGGGAGGAATCATTGGCAGGACCTTTGCAGACAATCTATCGTGGTCACTTTACCCAAAAAACAGAACTTGCTCTCTTTGAGTTGCTACAGATCAACAGATGAGCTTATTAACTATAGTTTATTCAGTATTAGTGTTAGGATAGTTTATAGTACTTGCACTAAATATGTCAAGGTACTTTCCCAATATAAATTTCTTTAGGGTGGTGTTTGAATGTCACTGTTATTTCTCAGCATCTACAATTTCAAGAGAGAAGGTGCCATCTCACTCGAAGAATATTAAAGCATAAGCTAAATTCACCTGGTCCTCAGCATCTGAACTATTATTACCTTCAGTTCATTACTGCTGGTGTCCTCTCCCTGGTGGTCACTTAGGAGTGCAGGGAGACGTGAATAAACCATCTTGTTTTCTCGTTCTGATAATCCCATATTGCAGTCTTGGAATAACTTTCTAATCCCATTAACTGTTTTTAAAGAAATAACACGATTTTGATTTTGCAAATTTTATCACACCAAGTTCTCCGCATTCGGGTACACCAAGATCTTACCATCAAACCCTTCCTGGTGTTAAGCAGATGGATAATCTTGAAATACATACGTGTGGAACAGAGTTCCGTGACTATCCAAACATGCCAACCTCTTCCCTGGCACTGGGGATTATGCAATGGGAAACATCTCCAGTGATGCCCTTTTATGTGTTAATTTTGCAAAATTTATTCTCAATTATAATTTCAAATCACCTGAGCAACAGGAGAAAATGAGAAGTTGTATAGAAACCAAGAATGTATTTAAATGTAGCATTAAGAAAACACTTTTAATTAATTGGCACAAAGGGAAGATAACCCATATTTAACAAGCTAGTTCTGTTTGACATTTGCCAAAATATGACATATTGAATACGTTGTTTTTGTCCAATACCCCTTAAATTAAAAACAATTAAAGCAGAGGGTATAAAATCATCCACTCCTACGAGGCTGAGGAAATTTGAATTAGACTCCTTTAAGGAAGAAATTTGCTTCTGTTAAATATTTTAAAAATCTGTATATTTAATGGCCTTTAAATGTCAAGACTTTTTTCAAGACACAATCATCCCGTCTTCATATTAATGAACATGACAGACATTTTAATGTCTAGCATTTCTGCCCATTTGGAACAAGGTTTGATTTTAAGGTGTTTCCCCTTTAAAATAAACACACTTTCTCATAAGTTGAAATAATTTTTTAAAATATACTTTGACCATTTACATCTTTGAAATATGTAAAGTATATTCAAGTTTAAAAATTCTCCTCTGTGTTGACCTGAAGCAACCGTGCTCCTTATTTTTCAGTGCTACGCTCTGGCTGTACTTTCCCGCACTGCATTTATTTAAACTGTACATTGTTTAAATCACATCGCCATTGAACCTGGGTCAAGTCCTTTGAAAGAGTGAGTCTGGGGGGACCGGAGAATGGGACGAAGTGTCTGTAAATGCCACTTCTTTGGGCAGCATCCACTGGATAACACAGTGTTGTGTAACTCTGCCGTGCAACGTAAATAATGACAGTAACTTGCATTTTCTTATTACTGTTGGTCCTTGAACGGGATCTACAGTCCTTTGCCAATATTAAGAGCTACTTCTCACTTCACTGCATCTCCCGGGGTCCTCACTACGAGGAGAGAGGGGAGGCAAGCAGTCCTCTCGTTCTGCGTGCAGGTCGGACAACAGGCGCACACCCAGCCACTCCTTTGCCTCTGCGTTTCGGCCTCACAAACCCAAAGGCAGTGTGGTCCACGGCTGGACCTACATCCTACATCAAACAGAGCCGGAGTAATGCAACTACACTTCCATCACCCCCCTATTAAACACCCTTTTCTCTTTTTTAATCATGATGACCCCAGAGAGTCCAACCTAGGGCGATTATGCTAGACTCAAAGCAGGGAGAACCAGGAAAGATTCCAGAAGAAGAAATCGTTTTTATTTTTTACCAGACTGGAGGGCCTATTATTAGTGTGGTAGAATAATGTGAGTGAGAAATTAACTGGACTTACTTTCTACTCTAGACTCATCACAAAGACTACAGGGGACTTTCCCCCCAAGCAATTAAGCCTCACAGAGTCCTGGGGTGTTGGATCTGCCTAGCTCAGGGGAGCTTGGATGCCTAGGAACTTTGACATTTATCAAAATGCTGGGCCCTTAGCGGGAAGGATGTGGGACTGTTGCGTGAGAGAGGAGTGGCCCAGCTTCCTGAAGAATTCCACACAAGGAATGCAGAGCAGCAGCAAGAAGCATGGTGGTGAGATAAGAGATACATCCTGAGGGATCTAGGGCTTACCAACTGAGATGTGGACACAAACTGCCTGGAGACCTGAAAATGACATTTTGATTCAGAAGGTCTGGAATGAGCCCAGAGACCCTGCATTCATTCATTCATTCATTTATTTCTCTCTCTCTCTCTCTCTCTCCCTCCCTCTCTTTCTTTCTTCTTTCTGTCTCTCTCTTTCTTTCTTTTCCTTTCTTCCTTTCTTTCTTTCTTGTCACTCTTTGTCTTTTTAAATTCCTCACCCAGGGATACATTTTTTTTAAAGATTTATTTATTTTTAGAGAGAGGGAAAGGGAGGGAGAAAGAGAGGGAGAGAAACATTGATGTGAAAGGGAAACATTGATCATTGGCCTCTTGTACAGGGACCAGGGACCAAACCTGCAACCTAGGCTTGTGCCCTGACCAGGAATCAAACCGTGACCTTTCACTTTGTGGAATGACGTCCAAATGAGCCACACAGGTCAGGGCATATTTTTCAACGATGAAGGACAGAGAGGCTGGGGGCAGAGAGAAGAGACATAGATCTGTTGCCTCCCATTTGCACCCTGACAGGAGATCAAACCTGCAACCTGGGTATGCGCCCTGACCGGGATTGAACCCACCACTTTTTCAGTTTATGGGACAATGCTCAAATCAACTGGGCCACCTGGCCAGGGCCAGAGACTCTGCATTTCTAACAAGCTCCCAAGTAGTGTCGATACTATTGGTCCTGGGATTCTACTTTGAGTGGTAGGGTTATGGAGGAGTAGGTAGGACTTCAGAAAAGGGAAGTCTAAACTTCCAATCCTGTGCCCCTGGGTGCAAATGGCACAACTTCAGAGCGGCTGAGACAGACACTGAAGGAAAGGACACTTTTATCAGCAGAGCTGCCAGCCTTCCACAAACTATTCCAGTCACCACAAAGAATATCTACTCCAACAAACTACAAAAAGGACGGCAGACTAAAAGCCCTTCTCCCAATTTTCTGTCCTATTTCCCCACAATGTCTTGGGCTTCTTAAATGACCTCAAGGAAGGGAAGGAACCCAGCTCCCAGCTCCCCATAGACTGAATTTGCAAATTACCTTGGCTTGAGAAAAGAACATTGGAGGACCTGAGTCAAATATAATTATTCTAGAAAAATTAAGTAATGTGACTTTTTCTTTTTTTAAGCCCAAGCATCATGGAGCAAATTCATGAGTTACCTTTTTTAATCTCAAACTTAAAGAGAATCAGATTCAGAAATCAACAAATAACCATTTATCAGTTAGTCAATCAACAAATGGTAGGGACTGAAGAATGGATTTCCCTAAGCCCTGATGTGGAGCATTTTGGGGCTTCTGACAAGAAAGAAAGCAAGTGTCCCAAAACATCTGAGGAATTAAATTCCTTATCATTCAATGATTTTGCCATGCTCACCAAAGAAGATGGCTCTTCCCCTTATACACAATCTTCAAATTGCTCTTCCAGATTTCTTTTTTCCTTCTTCACGTCCTTGCTGTCCATTTAAGCATGATTTCACCAGTATAAACAGGTTCAGGAGAAAGGCCCAGTTTGATTTTCTTCTGCCAGCATCTTCCAAAGATAGCCTTGCATCCCATTCTCTCATAAAAACAAGTCTTAAAAATAAACGAAGGCAGTAAGTACTGTGTCCAAAGCCAAGTTTGTTCCAAAGCTGAGAGTAATAAAATCCAGGGCTCCCTCTCCCTTATTCAATTTCAAGAGCAAATGCCTTCCACTGGCAATTTTGTTTGTAACCTCTGATCCTGTCATCTCCAGGAGCTGATATTTTGTTAAAGCATTTCCAAGTCTGGCCCTGATTATATAAGAACGTTTGTGCCTGTGCTTGTCAGTGTCACAATCCGCATGGAGGTACCAGCTTGATTTGCCCTTAATCCTCCAGAAGTTCTAAAATCAGAGCAGAAGGCAAGAAGGAATTACTGTATCTTTTTGCCTGATCATCTGTCCTTGAAAAATCAAAAGTCACAAAGTGATCCTACAGTATTTTTGTTTGGCCAGCAGTATTTTTTTTAACTAGTTACCAACATTTAAAGTACAGGAATTTCACATAAAAATCCAAATTTCTGGTTCTGTTTGAAAAACATCAGAAGATCTGGCAACCTTTGTCTGCTGTCCTGAACGGCTGAATACTGATTCAGGGGACATTTGCGATCCTTTGGCAGCCAGCATCTGAGCCCTCTCCTATGTTCAGCAATTGTTCCCAGTTCACGAGGCTCGGAGGAGGGAGGCAGGTGTCTTTTCCATCATTCAAGCTGTATACAAGTCAGTCACTAGCACACGATCCAGGCCTGGCCAATTTGACATGTCTCCCAGGCTTTTAAATGGGGCACTGGTTTTAGGAAGGATCCAGTACAGGGGAGAACTGGTGAATTCTTTCTGACAGTAGAAACGGGGAAAGCACTGTCCAGATTCTAGGGACGGTAGGGCCAGGAGGTTCCGAAGATCAGCAGCAGCAACGGTTTCCCCACTGGCTCGGTTCCGTGGAGTGATTTTTACCATGTTTTAGTTCCATGGCCCGTCTTTGTCCCATTTTCCCAGTGGGGCTCTCCAGCTGGCCTGCTGACTGTGAGCTATTCAATATTTCTTTGCTGTGTTCCTTTTCCACTTACATTTTCCATCTACAGACTGTGCCTCCTTGAAGCCCGGCATAGTTTCCACCCAACCCTCTTCCTAATTTATATCTTAACTTCCAGGCTACTTATAGACTCGTGAGTTTATAACCCGGGTCTTCATCTCTCTCTTCCTCTTTAAAGTGACAGAATATTGACACTGGGAGAGAAGTTCAAAACCGCCTACTGTGAGGATCAGCAAAGTGATGAGAAAAGTTTCCCAGAGCAGCCCCCTCCTCCACATTTCCTCTTACATCTCATTGGACAGAACTGGGTCACATGCTCACCCTGTAAGCCAATCAAGGAACTCAGGTTGCCGCGATCCATAGTCCATAGTGCAACTTTGGCTGAAGATTAGAATCACCTGGGAAGCTTCTTTAACTGCCAATGCTGGGTCCAACCCCACAGAGGCCCAATTTAATTGGCCTGGCTGGATTTCTGGCATTGGAATTTTTAAAAATCCTCAGGTACTTTCAATGTCATCCCTCTCTCTAGTCCGCCCGTCAACCACCACCCCTTTTTACAGGTGCCAACACAGAAGCCCCCCAAAAATGCTAAATAACTTGACTTAAGGACTATACCTTCAAATAACTGCAAAAACAGTAACAAAAGCACACACATACACATAAATCACATTTAATAGGACACCTAAGTTTGCCCAGAATATGCATGTGAGCACCCGTTCTTTTTCTTAGAAAGTGAAGTCACGGAGAGCTCAAGGACTGAGGAGCAGTACAGTGTCGTGCAGTGAGTCTCGGATTTGATCACGTCCCGATCCCCTGGGGGGCTTGTTACAACACAGATGGCCGGGCCCATCCCCAGAGTCTCAGGTTTGGGGCGAGGGGAAAAATAATGAAGATTTCTAACGAGTTCCCAGGGGACGGAGCTGCTGCTCCTGCTGCTGCTCGTCCGAGGGCCACACTAGTGCAGCAGTGGCTAAGAGCTTAGGCTGCAGAACCTCCCTGCCGTGATTAAGACCCAGTTCTGCTCCTGACAACCGGTCAGAAAATGGGCAAGTTACTTAATATGTATGAAATGGGGCCAGTGATATTAGTTTGGGTTTATCACAACCATCAAGCAAGTCTGATAAACATAAAGCCCTTAGAACAGTGTCTGGCCTATAGTATTAATAACTGCCTAGTAAATAATAGCCATTATCACTCATTCATTCATTGTCAGTCATTTTACAATCATGAATTGAGTGCTCCCTTTGAGCCAGGCAGTGTTCCAGGCACCAGAGGCACAGCGGTGAAGAAGTGAAAGCCTAGCCTTTCAGTGAGCTTCCAGTCCACTGCAGAGGCACACGATGACCTTGTAAACACATAATATGCCACCCAGAAGAATGCTACGTTCCCAGCAAACCGAACAGCAGGTGCACACAGAGTTTTAGGAGAACCTGGTCCCGTCGTGTTCGCATCGTCCAGCTCGAGGAAGTGGCGGCATCGTGTTTCTGATGCAAAGGCCCCTTGGCGAGATGGCTCTCACCGTGCGTGCCGAATAAGCCCAGGTTTCGGTGTTTTCGCCGGGGTTCTCCACAGAAATCGAGCCAGCAGAAAAAATGTATGTGTAGACTTAAAAATATATTTCTATATTCTATGTTATACAATAAATATATATTGTCACTACATAACATTGTATTGTTAATAATAGTTATCTATACTAAACACTTTATATATTCATATTTATATAAATATTTAGATTATACATTATAGGAACCGGCTCACTTGATTACGGAGGTGGAGACATCCCACGATCTGCCCTCTGCAAGCTGAAGACCCAGGGAAGTTGGAGGCGTCCTTTAGTCGGGTTCCAAAAGCCTGGGAATCAAGAGCACAGTGTTCCAGGGCAGAAGATGGGTGTCCCAGCGCGAAAGGAGAGCCAGTTCACCCTTCCTCTGTCTTAGGTCTTTGCTTAGTCTACCAACTCACACGCCAATCTCTTCCAGAATCACCCTCAGAGACAGACACACCCCCAAAATAACACAAAAAATGAACCCTCACGGGCACAGCCACACCCGCCAGTTCTTGAGGTTCTGTTTGAGAGGAAACATTCGAAACAAGAACAGGGTGCGCGGGGAGGGTGTTAGAAGGGAGGGAGCGAGAAGGCGGCCACGTGTGGGGCGCTGTACACGTGTTATTTCATTTAATCCTCGCAGTCGTCTCGGGGGCGGGTGTGGCGGGAGGAGGAGAGGAAGCGACCTGCCCCGGGCGCGGTGGGAGCGCGGCAGCCAGTGAGCGGAACAGCTACATTGTTAGAGCTGGCCTGGGAGGGGGCGGGGCGGAGCAGGGGGGCGGGGCGGAGTCACACCCCCGCCACGCCGACCCCTTCCCCCGAGTCCGCAGGCGGGGCCTAGGTGTCGCGCGCTGTCCAGTCTGCCCTGTTCCTGAAGCAGATGGCAGCGACGCAACGAGATGCAAGGAGCAGCACTTCTGAATCAGAACACCGTGACCCCAGGCCAGCGTCATTTCCCGGCATTGTCTTTCTCAACATGGAAATAGCAAAAACTTTACTAAGGGTGCAGTAAACATTCATTGCTGGGGAATACAGACCAGCAAAATAGAAGAAAAGAAAGGTGGTTTATAATCCCCTCACTTAAGAAAAAAAAAATACCCTAAGATTTCGATAGCAATTCCCCTCTTATCTTTAAGTCATATAGGGACCCAATCCTCTATGTGTATTAACTGGCCCTTTCCAATTACACGTATTAACCTAACTGGAAGTCTGTTTAACTAATTAATTAATTAATTGTTTTCACTCTGGATTTGTTTCTGGAGGTTGGTGTTCTAGATTTTGGGGGGTGGGGACATGGCCTTGGGACAGTATGAAATTGTGTTTGTATGGAGTTGCTTTGTATTCGGAGTACTCACCTCACAGCTGTGGGGACAAGAGGTTTTCGAGCCTTTTTTCATATGACATCTACATTCAAGAACCGGCGTGGCATTTGGAGATTTTTCCTCGGGATTTTTTAGCGCTGGCCGTTTTCTGTTCCTTTGAACAGCAAGCGTTTGAACTTTGGCGACACCTGGGACTGGCTTTGGCCGTAAGACTTTAATTTGTAATGATGACTGGCGGTTGCAGGGATGGCCTTGCTTCTCCCTGCTGCCCCTGTCACGGGGCTCAGAAGACTCAGCACCGCTGGCTGGAAGTGAGCGCAGGGGAAGCTGCCGGCCCGCGCTTCACGGTAACCAGGCAACCGGCGCCTTAGCAACAGAGGGGGGGGAGAACTCTAAAGAGGAAGTCGGAAGCAGTGGCTAAATCTCGCGAGAGGTGTTTTTGCGCGCGAACTCTAAGTGCGAGGGTCCCAGGGCTGGAGCTGTGCAGATACCAGGGAGACGTGACCGCGCCGCGGGTCCGGACTCGTTCATCACCCCGCAATGGAAACCTCAGCGCACAAGCAGCAGCAGCCCTCGGCGTCCAAGATCAGGAATCTGCCCTGGTAGGAGGAGGCCCAGCTACGGCGTCGGCTGTCACGGGGAAGGGGGTTGGCCGGGTGGGCAAGCAGCCGGGCCCCAGACCAGCGGCGGGAGCGGAGCCGCAGAGGTTGGCCTCGACAACCCCCAACTCCTCAATCCCATTCCCCTCTGTTTCTATGACTTTTGCCAGATCGTCCCTTCCACCCCGTCCCTGTTCTTTTTACCTTAGGGGAAAGCTGTCTTCACACCTGGGTGACAGACAGCACAGGGGGCTGATCCTGCCTCTTCTGACGTTGCATTGGCTCCCGTGCCAAAATGTCCTCTTCGCTCTTGCAAAATCTTCAGTGCGATTATTGGTCAAATTCTAAACTAAACTAATGATAATAACACTCCCTGGTTAACTTTTATTTAAATAGCCTTCTGTTACAGTAGCAGGCACCCTATTATTAGATGTTTGATCTTCTCAAAGACCCTAGGAAACAGGTATTATTATCCCGATTTTACAATTGGAGTAATGCAGCCAAAAGCTTAAATAACTTGTATAATAAGACCCAGAACTAGAAAATAGGTTTGGATGTGAACTGAAGTGGTCAGAATTCGGAGCTTGTACTTTTAACCATTTACTTCTACACCATGTCCTAGTGATGTTTTAAAGACTGATGGGATTTGGCTTGATTGCCAAAAACTCCCCAGTTGTTCCTGTGTAATTATAATTTGTTTTTAAAACATGTAACGATCAGTTTATAGTTGTGAGCATCCTAAAATGTACAGTTCAGCATCATTAACTGTATTCATTATGCAACCATCCCACTATATAATTCCAAAAGTTCTCATCATTCCAAATTGGCAGTCACTTCCTGTTCCCCCTCTCTTAGCCCCTGACAACCACTAATTTGCTTTTCGTCTCTGAATTTGCCCCTTCTGCATATTTCATAAGACAGTCAATATGTGACCCTTTGTGACTGACTTCTTTTCACTTACCATGTGTTCAAGGTTCATCCATGTTATAGTGGTTATCACTCCTCATGGCTGAATAATATTCCATTGTATGGATATACCACCATTTATCTGTTTCTATATACTTGGATATGAGTTTGACTTTGAATTCACTTTGAAATAATAGGTGCCCATCCTGGTTGAGATTATAGGCAGACAGCCGGAAAAGTGAAATTAGAGTGTACCATCCTCAGCATCACTGACATTTTGAGCCAGATACTTAGTTGGGGGGAGGGGTAAAGGGGCTATTCTGTGCACTGAAGGATCTTTAGCAACATCCCTGGTGCCTACACACTAGATGCCAGTAGCAACCTCCACCCAGCTGTGGCAACTAAAAAGGTCTCCAGATATGGCCAGATGTTCCCTGGAGGAAAAAAATTGCCCCTGGTTGAGAACACTGGTCTATATTCAAACGCAAAGGGTTTTGTTTCTCTTCCTCCTTTAGTTAGTATGTGAAAGGATTCTTCTGCACGTAACAAAATGTTCTTGTATTTATATGTGGTGTAATCCATGCGAAATTGTATTTCAGGGTTGAAAAATACCGGCCACAGACACTGGATGATCTCATTTCTCATCAGGACATTTTGAGTACCAGTAAGCATCCTTGTGCCAGTTGTTATTCTTATTGAAGGACCTGTAAAAGTCTTTTGGTGACGTTGTCTTTGCTGAGTAATAACTTTGAAGAATCTGATTGAGCTTTATGGAATGTTGCTATAAGAGTGGGTCCTTCGGGTTTTTTATTCCTGCATCTGCCTCTGATTTAAACATAAAGTTGCAGTGCCTTCAGCCCAACTCCAGGGCCCACGGTGAGTGAGGCAACTCTCGGGAACTGATGGTGTCTCTTTCTTCCTAACCTTCAGTTCAGAAATTTATCAGTGAAGACCGACTGCCACACCTGCTTCTCTATGGTCCTCCAGGGACAGGAAAGACATCCACCATTCTGGCCTGTGCAAAACAGCTGTACAGAGACAAAGAATTCGGCTCTATGGTCTTGGAGGTAATCAGGAGGATTATTCTTACTCGACAAAGGCCTGCAGTCTCTTTTAGTTCTGCGGGTTTTGTTTTACTTTACAATTAAGTTGTCCTGCCGGTGGTTGGGAAAGAAGCAGACATAAAATGAGATATTTCAATTCACTTTTTTCCTATAGACTTCGGTCTGGATTGGCATTAGCTAGGAGGCAGCTAGCTGTAGGGCCAGGTATTTTTTTTGCTGTTGCCAACTTGTACCCAACACTCAGTGGTCACACAGTGAGTGGTCACTCAGTTGCTGGATGTCTCCCGTGTGCCCTCCAGATGGCATCTCCACATTGCTGCAACCGGTCCTTGTCCTGGAAGGCTGAGCTTTATAGCAAGCTCTCTTGCTCTGGCTCCTGGTTAGGTTTGGCCAACAGGAGCCTTGACAGGAGTGGGGGCAGGAAGGGAGAATGATGCCTGGTTCTGTCCTGGGGGCCACCACAGGCTGACAACATCCCCATCTACAGGGCACATCACACTGCCTTCTCCGGGTGGCAGTGCCACTCCCCCATGAACCCCTTAAGACTTGGGGCTGGTAATGGGCCCCAGTAGTCCCTGAGGTATTGCAGTTATTGCATAGCCCTTGTGGTTTCCCCATACCCCACTAGCACCTTTTAAAATATGTCTTTACCTAATTCTCTTCAAGGTACTGAATTTGAGTACGCCATCTGTTTACTGCTAGGACTCAACTAATATACTTAGATTACAAAATTCTAAGTACTGTCGGTTGCAAGAAAAAAAAATTACTTATTTTTTTTCCAGATCTAGAACCTTGCTGATACACACGTTCTTACCTCATGTATTAAAAACTCGGTAACTTCTGGGTTGCTCTATGTTGTGGTAGCTAAACTTAGCGTCGTTCTGCTCATGTTAGAGGTGCTGTTCCCTGAGACCAGGCCAGTTAATTATGCCTCCAGAGTATGCCAGTGATCGTCCTCGAGACAGGGGAGGAAAACCAGTCTTTTGCCTTTCAGAATGTAATGATCTAGTGAGTTACGAGTTTTAAATACAAATGTGATCTTGCTTTTTTAATAGTGATTATTTCTTAGCTGTCATTAGACTTGGAGACCTAGCAGCTTGCTGAGCTAGACTGATAAAAAGATATATGAATTCACAAACAGTATACCAACATGTTTTTTATTTATTCCGGCTTCTCTCTTCCTCATTTAGCTGAATGCTTCAGACGACCGAGGAATAGATATCGTTCGGGGACCAATCCTGAGTTTTGCTAGCACAAGAACAATATTTAAGTAAGAAATATTTGCATAATTTCTCTCCCTAGAGGTTTTGATCAGTGAGATCATAGGGCTTTTTTTTTTTTTAACTCTCCCCTATGCAAGTTTGTAAAGGGGAAGAAAAATGACTGTCAAAAGCAGCCATGAAAAAGAGATAAAGTGCAGGGATGGTGGTAAAAAAAATGTTAAAATGCAAATATTGAAATAAAATATTATCAAAGTCTATATTATATTAACAAGGTCTTTGGGGAAGCATTAACTTCATTTTATTAGTTAACTGAGGACTGATTGCATCCTAAGAGCTAGTTTGAATTGAGACAAAAATGAATTGAGATCAGGATGGATAACTAGGATAGTGGTTTAAAAAAAAAGATAAAAAGACAGGCATAAGTGAAGGTGGTAGGGAAAAAACAGCACTAGAGAAATACGACGCTGTTTGGAAGAAATCTGAAGGTGCCAGAAGACTGTAGCAAAAATACAGAAACCAGACTTCAGTCCCCTTTAAAAGTTGAAGGACCGGTGGGGGCATTTCCTCTGTTGTGACCACAGACATCTGCTTTGGTCAGCGTTCTAGGAGAAATGGACTCTGAAACAGGGCCTCATGGCACAAATGTGAAGCTGTAGGTTTGGGCCTGAAGTTGAAGGGATGAAGAAACCTGAAAACGGTCCTTTTTGTCTTCCTAGGAAAGGCTTTAAACTGGTGATACTGGATGAAGCCGACGCCATGACTCAGGATGCCCAGAATGCCTTGAGGAGAGGTGAGAAGAGCTGCTCAATACAGGGTACTAATGGTGGGAGAGAGCCGGCCAGTGAGCACGCCCGGAGAATTAGGAATTTTGGACATAGGACGTGACTGATTTTCCATTTTCATTCATTTCTGGCTCAGAGAAATCTCTATACCTTTTTCCATGTGTCCCACCTGATGGTCTAGGCAAAATGGCTCCATTTCGGGGATTTCCCCTTTCAACAGCTTAAAGACAGACAGAAGCCCTGTTGGGACTTGGGCTTCTGGTGTTTCATTCTCTTCCACTGGCTTCAGTTTCAGGGTTGGGAATTTTGTATCATTTGATAAAGGTTATGGAAAGCCTTTCGTTCCTAAACTGCAGGATATACCGCTCTGCTGTTGGTACCCCTAGATACAAAATAGCCATGAAAATTCCATAAATTTAGTCGTACTCAGAAAGTACATAATTTGGCAGGAGAATATTCCTTGGTTTATCTGTCTTAAGGGGCCTGGGGCAGTTAATTTCTTTGAAAGGACATTCATAATCTCATCAAGATTCTGAGGTAATCAGCTGAAAAAAAGGATGATCTTTAGGAATTCTGGGGAAAAGGAGTGGCTTGTGGCCAACGTTTAAGATCAGGAGGAAGAGGACAGAGTATCTTCTGGTCCTAGCTTTGGCAGTCTGTCTTTAGCATCTTGTTCCGCAGAGCAACTGTCAGTCTGGGCAGATCCCTGTGCAGAAACATTGGGTACCTGCCGAATCAAACTGGCATCATAAGCATCTCTGAATTCAGGTTGTTGCTCCCTTTCCTGCTCGAAGGCTTTGAGACAAGGTCCCCTGGAAAGTCTGCAAAAAGCCACACCTCTCCCCACCTGGTAGAAGGTGGAGCATGCTGCCAAATATATTTTATCAAAAGGACAGAAATAGCCCTGGCCGGTGTGGCTCAGTGGATTGAGTGCTGGCCTGCAAACCAAAGGGTGGGCAGTTTGATTCCCAGTCAGGGCACATACCAGGGTTGTGGGCCAGGTCCTCAGTAGGGGCGTGCATGGAAGGCAGGCACACATTGATGTTTCTCTGCCTTTCTTTCTCCCTCCCTTCCCCTCTCTAAATAAATAAAATCTTAAAAAAATAAGGACAGGAATACTGTATTTCATATTTCAGTGGAATGGGATGGCAAGAACACAGGAATCACGGTGAATCTTAAGGAAGCGTTTCATAAAACCCCGTGGAGGTGACATGTTGGTGGGCTTTTTGGAAAGAGAGTGGTTGATTCCCAGTCCTGATTACCCCAGTGACACCCTCTCTAGTTAGAGTAGCATCCCCACTTGTTTGCATTCTTAAATTCTTGTAACATTCTCGTTCCCTGTACCATTCACATGGCCATAGAAAAGTTCAGGATTTCTTGGTCCTTGGATGAATCAGAATGGAGATGAGGTGGTCTTCTTCTCTTCCCAGTGATTGAGAAATTTACTGAAAACACCAGATTTTGCCTCATCTGTAACTATCTGTCCAAGATCATCCCCGCCTTGCAGTCTCGCTGTACCAGGTTCCGATTCGGCCCCCTGACCCCCGAACTCATGGTTCCACGCCTGGAACACGTTGTAGAAGAAGAGAAGTGAGTACACTGAAAAGCAGGAAGGCGGGGCCTTGGGAACTAAGTGTGGCGTGAGTAGGGCTCTGGGGTGACTTTACATTGAAAGGTGCTATTTGTAAATGACTGAGAAGGGTGCCTAGCATCAGGGTTTGTTAGCTGTTGTCATTTTCTCTGGTATGTCATGAACATTCTTCGTAAAAGCCATTTGGTTCTTCTTCCATCCTCCTCCCCTGGAAGCTGTCCCAGCTTCCTCCTCCTCTTCTGTCATTGGGAACTGCATGCTGCCAAGTCCCTTCTGCTAAGATGCCTGTAGCCTTTTTTTTGACTGGAAGGGAAGGTACTGAGATATTACATTCTACGTCATCAGATGATGAGCAAGTAACTAGCCTGAGCTGCTGCTTATTTGAAAGGCGGTGCTTTGACTCTGCTCACGCATCTCACGAGTGCTCTTTCTTCTCCAAAAACATAACTCAGAGCCATTGGCAATGCTTGGTCCTGAATAAGGGTCTTTCTAGACTCTGAGTGGGCTGTGACTACTAATGTGAAGCCATCATCCCAGAATTCCAGAGCAAATTCTAGATCCTGTAGATCAGGAGAGTACTGTTAACTCCATCCCCCCTTTTTTTGTTGTTTTTTGGGTCCCCCCCCCAAAAAAAAGAAACTTTGATCATTCCAGGCCATTTTGTTCCCTTGGTGAATGCTTGGGCTCTCATGGGCCCCTCAATCCCTTCTGCCTGTTTCCTTTCAGAGTCGATATAAGTGAAGATGGGATGAAAGCACTTGTGACTCTTTCCAGTGGAGATATGCGACGGGCTCTGAACATTCTGCAGGTACAATGCTAATCTCAAGTCATTGCTTCGGAATAGTTCAAGAAATGTTATGAAGAACAGTACAACCAATCTGTAAATCTTGTAATCTAGAACTGATGAGACCTTGATCTCAACGTGTGTCAAAGACCCCCCCACCCCTTAGTGTTTTGATTAACTGAAAGAATAATTTGTTGCAAAGCAGGGAGAGAGGGGGAAGGATTCTGCAGCTGTAACATAGCCAACAGACAGCAGCATCCTCTGATGAGGCCAACTGGTCCCAGTGTAGACAGACAGGGTCCGAGCTCTTCTGTACCTTTGTAATGCCGCTGTGTGCCTGCACTGCCATCTCAGCAGTTTCCTCCTGACCTGCCTGCAACTTGGCAGCTGCTCTGACTGCCCCTGTGATTCTCCGTCTGCACAGAGCACCAATATGGCCTTTGGGAAAGTGACAGAGGAGACTGTCTACACCTGCACAGGGCACCCGCTCAAGTCAGACATTGCCAACATTCTGGACTGGATGTTGAATCAAGACTTCACCACCGCCTACAGAAGTATCCTTTCTCGTGTCCTGCCAACAGCGCTTTACGTGCCCACGGCCTGAACTCAACCCCAGGAGCTACAGCCAGCACCTGCACCCCACTGGCAAAACAGTTGGCTGTGTGTGACTTCGGTCAGCTTGCTGTAGGAGTCAGGTGGCTGTGGGTGGAGTGGATACTTGTCTTTAATGCCCCAGAGTTCTTCCTGAAGGGTTCTGACCTAGGGACAACTTGAGGTCACTTTACTCAGATGGAAGAGATGCAGTCTTTTTCCTTTAGTCCCTGTAACTCATTTTGCTTTGAAATTATAAGCCAGGTGTAGCGATGTAAAGCCTTCTGGGATGCATCTCGTCCTCTGTCTACTAGAGATAGAACTCTCAGCAAGCTCTTACTGGAGGTGAGAACAAGAATCGGGGTTCTACGTGTGCGGTTTCAATCGAAAGACACAACTGCTCAGTTAGAGACCCTACTCCTAGTCACTCACCAGGGTTAGGGTTCAAAATTCTCTGCAGTGTTTGTTCCGGAACTTGTTCCCTTTGCCTTAACCTCTCCTCTGCAGATATCATGGCGCTGAAAACTCTGAAGGGGCTGGCCTTACATGACATCCTGACGGAGATACACTTGTTTGTGCACAGAGGTAACCTGTATTATTCCCGAGTTGAGAAGCCGCAGGGAAGGTGGCATGCTTTGTGGTTAAGGGTGGTTAGAGAGGGAACTTGAGGTTTCATTTTTGAAGCAAAGAAACAGGAATGAAGTATAAACCTAACTCATTTTTAGTTTTGTCTTGTTATTTAAAACTTCATTCCAAAAACACTCTGAACCCCGAGAACTGCTGGAGAGAGGGTGGAAAGTAGTCCTGAAGGTTAATTCCTTCAACAGTCTGTATTTTACAGGAACAAGTAGTATGTTTTGATTCACATTCTAAAAGAGTATTTTCCCCAAAAGAGGGGGGAGAAGATCCGTCTTCATGTAAACAAAAGGAGTCTTCACTAAACCATCTTAAGTTCCACACTAGGTCGTTATCTTCTATACAGAGACTTGGTTCTCAAGTCCTGGCAGCATGTGGGAACCACCCCCAGACCACTTCAGTTGGCTTTTTCGGGGAGAAGCAGGCATCAGCATTTCTCAGGTTTTCCTGGTGATCTGTTGTGCAGCATTTTGGAGAAACTCTTTCCTCCACAACAGTCAACTGCACAGACAAGTTGGGTCCAAGAATGTTGGTTCTGCCGATGCCTTTATAGGCCTCTGGCTGGTGTGTTAACTTCTGCCCAAGAACGTGGTTGGCTCAAACCCAGACAACTTTTACAGTAACTTTCACGGCACCCAGGTGCTAAAAGAGCAGTGTTGAAGACTCTTCCATGTTCTTATGATCATTTTGGAATCTGGTTTGGGGTTGTTTTCCTTGGGGGACGGGGGGGCTACACTGTGAAGACTCACAAAATTGAATGGATAAAAAGCCAAAAACCTATCCAATTTTTACTCCCTTAGAGGTGTGGTATCTAGTGATCTGAGGCTGCAAAGTGTTATCCATCTGATTTTTAAACTCATACTTGTCCTGTTGGATGTGTGTGTAATATATATATATATATAGTAAGGAGTGACAGACCTCACTCATTTGTTTTTCCCCCAGTTGACTTTCCATCTTCAGTTCGAATACATTTATTGACCAAAATGGCAGAAATTGAGTGAGTATTTATTTCCAAATTTTAATTCTTTTCCTCCTTTTTTCCCTGTTGTGGTTTGTTTCTATCTGGTTGGTTTCTAATTTTTTGTCTAGATCATTCCTGTATAGTAGTACAATCTAGTTTTTGGTGGGATTAATAAACGAAACTTGGGGAAAGGTGTGAGATGCTTAAGGAACATGAATAAACACAAGGACAGGTATAATTCCAATTACATATTTCAGATAAAGACTTCAATGGCTTGGTCCACATTGGTTCTGGAAATGCTTGTTATTTGGGAGGCATGCTTCAGTTCAGACCTCCAGGTCTCTTGGGGACAGTCAGCTACCAGCTGTTAAGGCATTTTTGGCATACTACAGTATATTAGGGGAAAAAGTAAACTCAACTTTCTATTTTGCCTGGTTCAGTAAACAGTTATTAGCCCCCAGTGAAGCTGGTGGCTGTCATTCAAGTAGGCAAAAGCAGTGGGTTCAAAATAAGACTGCCAAAATAAGCCAGCTTTAATATGTCCTCATTGGCTTTCGGATGCAGAAATTAGGTGACTTCTTATCACTGTATTATGAATATTGTGATTTTGCTTTTGATGGCTTCATCACTTAAAAGGTAACAAGGTGAAATGGCAGAATCCTGCTTTATTGACTATACCACAGAACCAGATATATTAACCGACCTTCCCAGTGAACTAAGAGGAAGTAAATCTTTGTAACTCCTCAGTGCACTTTGTAGGTGAGGAAATAATCCTTAAATCACGCAAATTCTGTGTATTTATATAGAGCTAGAACAATCTGCTAACAATTTTTGAGACTTACAAATTTGATTCAAATTGGTAAGGAAAATTTAAGTGTTTAGGGCAGAGAAGAAAATGTTAGAGGACACATACAAGATTGATGTCCAGGGTAAATTTTTATTAGCTCCTACCCTTAAGGTTTTCAGTCTTTGATCTCTTTTGTTCTCTGGTCAAAGGGCTGCTGTCTGATACTCTGTATTCTTACCTTTTGGTTTCTTCTAGGTACAGACTTTCTGTTGGCACCAATGAGAAGATTCAGCTGAGTTCTCTCATTGCAGCTTTTCAAGTCACCAGAGACTTGATTGTCACAGAGGCCTAGATGCTGACGTAGGACCATTTGCTACAATTCTGAGGCCCAGCAGTGACTAGAGAACAGGGGACTTGGTTGTGGGATGAACTGCCATGTGGGGTCAGATGTACATAAAGTACCTGTTCGTGGCTGTCTGGAGCAGAGATGTACAAATATTGTAACGTACAGCTGTCTTATTGCACTACCCACTTGTGTTTTATAAGGAGGAAAAAAGCAAACACCTTTATTTCAGCCTGCAGGCTTTTTCCCTTTAGTTGCTTGGATGACAGAAGTTTGCCTACTTCATTTTATTTCGGACGCTAAAGCTTTCAAGTCTATATGGCCTACGTCTCCCAACTCAAGATAAACAGAGCACCTCCAAAATCAAGTACAGTCTGTGACCTTGTCCATGTATCTCCTCTTAGGGTAGATGTTAACAGATTTCTGGCCAGAACTATTATACTCATGAAATAAACTCAATTCTCATACTTTGAAAACTGGTCTTTATTTCTCCTCTTGAAGTAGAGGAGTTACTAGCAGGTTCCTAACTGTGAGTGGACAGTAAACTTTTGATTTATGCCCTTAGGGCCAGAGGTTGCACAGCACTCGTGTGCGTCCAGTACAGAGAGGGCACGTGAGGTTAAGCCTGCACCGCCAGAGGGATTAGGACCTGCGCACAGATGTAGTATCTTACAGCAGTCACGCTGCATGTACATCATTCCTCATACTGGAAATAAAGCAGCTTTCTTGTTGGTTGCGTTCAGTGGTCTTCCTTCCTTAGTTGTAAAGACACTGACTTACTCAGTTTGCACCCTTATGAAAACCTCCATCTCTGATACCACAGAATAAACTCTGGAGGCTGTTCTTTGTCAAGGTGTCAAATTCTGACACCATCAAAAGGGAGAAGCTGGTTATTTCCATCATACGTGTAGGACCCACTCCCCAAGGACGCCAGCCAAGTTTGAAGGTGATGGCTAACTGGGGCCTCAAGGAAGCCTCCCAGAGCACCCCCCAGACTATTCTCTGCTTTTTCAGGATGACCACAAAATGAAAAACCTGCCCGATCCATTCCCAGCTGTCCTGTTGTACTCACTCGTTTTAAAGGTGATTTTTTTTCTTAATGGGAAAAAATGAAACGGAGAGCCAAAAGCTTTTTAACTTTTATCCTTCAATGAAAGTTTCTCATCTTGAAAAGAAACGTTTTTCTTCAGCAACAAGGGCGGTGGAGACTCCTACTTTTCAACACATTTGTTACACTGGCCTCCACAAAGCACCTATTAAGAAAGCCAAAGGATACGATGTTGCATTTCTTTTAAAATAATTTAAAATATATTAAAATTTTCCAAAGGCAGGTTTTGCTTGAATGAGGTGTCTTGATTAGGTAACTACTTCACTGAAGGGGAACAGTACTTGGGAAGAGCTGTGTTTGTTTAGGGTGGAGCTGAAACTGGCTCATTAGTCCGATGAGGTGAAGCAGCAGTCAGACCTCGTCCGTGAGGATCAGGTGAAGTGATGACACCTCCAAATCTTTGCACAATTACGGAGACATTCTTCACAAGTGTCAGACTTAAGCACTGTGGTTTTTAGATACCATCAAGAGAAACACAGCTGTACCTTAACATCTGTCAAGAAAATACAAATAAATATGCTAATGAAAGGCAAACAACTGACAACTCAGCCATCTGAACAGTCATGCAATTTAGGAATAAATTCTTGTGTATCCTGGCATATAAATTTGTCATCTGCACATGCACACCACTGTTTAAAAAAAAAAAGAGCCAATTATAGTGTCTGTATCAGTCAGGAGCACAGCCTCTGAGTCATCTGTAACTTAGTGAAGCCAAGTTAATACCTCACACCAGAGACGGCTCCAGGAAAACTGTCCCACACTAGCCAGGGGAGCTAGAGGAAGAAAGACTCGCCAACACCAAAGCAACTCTGACACGACAGGAGAGAACTCGGAACAGTGCCACTGCTGCACGGGAAACACAGGAACCAGGCAGAAGCCACATGTCCCAGTAGAGAGAGTTCAAACCCCTTTGCCCCTACAGAGGGGCTCTTGGGGCCTGGTCAACTCTTCTCACCAAAACATCAGTAACTATATTTTGAATCAAAACTACTAGAATGAGTTCAAAATGGTTAGTAAGTGGACTGAAGATTTAAGATAAGGCTCTGTGGCCACAGAAGTGGAATCCCTCCTCTATGACTTTCACGCGTGGTGGGGAAGAAGCCCCACAACTAGTCCACCGGGGTCTGGTTTTGTTACATCTATCCACAGTCCCAAGGAGAAATTCTACTTCAACCCAAGACTAGATGTTTGGCCCATTATTCCAGCTACTCCTTCGCCAGGGAGATTTATCCTGCTACAGAGGAAACAAGATGACGTAGCGTTGCTTAAAAAGTCCTGTACGTGAGGAACTCTTTCATTTTCTTGGGGATTGGCAGTGCTAGCACTTGGTAGGTTGTGAGAAAACTTCGAAGGGCTTTCCGGCATAAGTGCTTCAGTGATGACAGGACCCTAGGAGCTGTCCAGAACTGGACGTGACCATCCCTTGTCCTGAAATAAAACAAACCAACACATTAAGGCAGACCTTGGAAAAATGTTTCCATTTTGATGGTATTAATGTTTCTACTCTGACTTGCACTGGTAGGAGACTCCAGAGAGGGAAATGTAACCTTGACGGTTGATATGGACGTAAAAGCAGTAGTCCTGAATAATTAAGGCTGCTGAGAGGGTTGTAAGAACTCCAGATACCGTCGTTACCAAAGTGCTCTCTGTGTCAGCACAGCCCTTTCTGTATCATACTATGAGTTCTGAAGTAAGAGGGAAGAATACACCTACTGAATTATAGATGGTCCCCGAAAGGTGGTCTCTGCCATTAATAGTTTCCACATGAATTCCGCATCATCTTAATGTATGCTTCCTTACATGCTCGCTCCATTAGTTGTCATGAATTGGAACTCTTTAATTACATTTAGATTAACTGTTAAGAATAAATGATAACCTAAAGCTGCAGAATAGAATATCAGAATTTTATGTAATCCTGGATTTCCTTAAAGCCTTCCTCACAGGCAAGAACATTCTAAATGCTTTCTTTCCTTAAAAAGCTACATGTTATACTCAGCAGATATTGCTGCCCATCTGTTCAGCTAACAGATACATACCCTGTGGCAATAACTCCACCATGTGGGAAAAATGTGCAGCAAAGACCATTGGTCATGGGAGCAAATGCAATCGGAGTTTTCAGTTCTAGGGCCCAGATCCTGAGGAGTCTGGATGAGAGAGGAAAGTATGTTTGCGCATTAGCAAACCTGGGGCCAGACCCCTAGGGAAATGCTACAACTGATTGCAAGCACTTACTCTGACAACGCATAAGAGAATCACGTTACCTGTCATCTGCCACGGTGGCAAGGTACAAGCCTTCGGGAGAGAAGCACACAGACCTCAGGGAGCTAATGTGGACATCACTGTCATCCATTGTGGGTTCGAGCTGGCTGTGGCTGAGGAGAAACAGAACAGTACGCCTGGAGGGGTGACCCCGCTTCACCCTTTGTGATCATCCCCACGCAGGAAGTCAAACTACCTGCCTATGAAAAGGCTCCAGATGCATCTTGTACCCCATGTGGAAACCTTGGGGCTTACAGATTAGGGAAGACAACTGGGAAGAAGTCCACTTCCTAAGACTCCAAGTGTCTTGTGGAGTGGGCTGAAGGGCTCTGATACTCCTTGCACTGGTTTCCTTATGCAAAGTAGGTCAGCCCTCACTTAAAGGCCACAGTACAAACGGAAAGTCTTTTTTAGGCTAAGTTACATGATAATTATAGGACTACCTATTATCTGCTTCACGAAACAACATAGATAAAAAAGAAAAAAATACACACTTGTAAGAACATGAAAATTCATTTTGGGAAATAGCAGTTTCGATAAGAGGATCTTTCTGAACTTGTTACTACAGTTATTAGTAAATGGAAAAAAAGAGTCACTTTCAGGTTTCTTAATGCTAAATCCAAAGAAGTACAGTGTCATATGTCAGGAGAGGTGAAGACTCGAGTCTAATTTAAGAACTTAATGGACAGGGAAACACTACCGTACACCAGACTTAGAATAAGCATTGAATCCACTGTGTCTTTTACCCAAGTTGCCCCCTTTTGTGCTCCAGACTCTGAAAAGGACATGTCTAATCCAACACAGGTTTCTCACGGTTACCCCTCAAGGAGGTCGTAAAACGGAGATTCGGTCCTTACTGGAGTGACCGTAGCCTCTCGCCAGTGTAAGGATCCCACATGATCACGTTGGTGTCGTAAGAAGCCGTGACAAGCAAAGCAGAGTCAGGAGAGAAGTCACAAGAGACGACACTACTTTCGTGGCCCTCCAGCTTCCGGATTAAAGTGTAGGACCGCATGCTCCATAGGAACACCTGTGCAAAGTAACAGGTGCCCGGTTAGGGGTGGAAACAAAATGCCTAGAAGGCAAACAGTGAGTAAAAGGCAATGCCCACCTCAGGCCCCATGGCCAGATGAAGCCAAGTTCTCCACCCCTTTTCTCTACAGCTCTTCCAAAACGTATTACCTATACTTAAAAAAAGCAACAGTTCTGAATTCCTGAGGTGCCTAACCAATGGACATACTCAAGGAGTTTACTTTAAGGAAGTGTAAACAGGACCGACCACGGAAGACTGCCAGCTAACACGTATCACAGACTTCCGAGTTCTGCTTCCAAGCCCTGCCTGCAGACATGCAGTTGTGCGGATGAAGACCCAGCACACAGGGGGATCTTGTCCTTTCATTTAAAACCAAACACAGGGGTCAGAAGAGTGAACTCCAGGGCTACCAACGAAGTGGTGGCACCCTACCATGCCATGTTATGCCTCGGGCTTACAGGACCATGGAAATCTGCCCACCACCGTACATCTGACATGGCTCATCACTTTAAACCTTTTTCAGAATCATAGAAAATACGATTATATTTTCTTTCCGCTAAGAAAACTCACTTTTACATAGTTCCAAACTTCAAACGAATGATTATCCACCTGGGCTGTACCACATAGTAAATTCCTTCCCAAGTCAGTCACAGCAAACAGCTCCATGCACATACAAAATTCAAACACAAGTTCCCAAAGTGTTCTTTGGTTTCTAATATTTAATCTGGGTCCCTATGTGGGCTGCAACTTTTAAAAGGGGAAAAGGAATTTTAAGAGCACCCTTTCATCATTTGCAAAGACAAACAGGCCTCTGATGGGGCAGTGACCTACTTCCACACCTCCTCTTTTGGTTCATGTCCAAGTGCAAATCCAAAGGGGGGTGTGCAGGAGGAAGTCAGGCCCCCAGCATGCCTTCTGTGGGGGCTGATTTGCAGGTAGGTTTTGAGGATATCTGGCTTCTGTACCCCCTCACACACGAGGCTGCTCCAGACCTCCAGGTCTTGCTGAACTAAAGCAACACAGGAAATGGTACCCGATGTGTGAGACTCACCGATTTTTCTCCAGCCGCAGAGCAAAGCATGCTGCAGTCTGGGGAGATGGAACAGCAGTAAACCCACTGCAGGTGGCCTGATAACACCTGAATCTGTTTACCTGGCAGAGCAAAGGAGCAGACAGTGAGCCGTCTCAAAACAACAAAGCGGGAAGACTGAAAAACTAGTAGTGATGGCCCACCCACCTGGTATATCCACCCAGTTCTCTATCAACTGAGCCCCAACCCCCACTTTTTTAAGGCAGAGAAATAGGACAGAACTTGTCATTTTCACACCTGAAATCTATTAATACAACATTCTGACCCCCAAGGGAAATCACTACCTGTTTCACCAAACTTGACAAGATCATCAGGATACAGGGAATACATAGATCAGGTTTGATATATCCCTTTGATAGCAGAGAACTTTTTTTTTTCCAGGTTCCCCCAACCACCTCAAGTACTTTGAAGAATCCTTCCAAATTTGAGAGAGTGCTTATCTTCAATTCTCTCTGTAATGGTTTCCATGGTCACAAGGATCTCATTCCATGCCCTCACCTCCCCACCCTCATCAGGGTGTCTGGATGAGCAATGGTGCGGTTGGTTATAAGGGCCACGTGCTCCAGAGTCAGCAAACCTGGGTATGAACCCTGGCTCCACTTCTCAAGTAAGACATAACCCTGGGCCACTCATGTAATCTCTCTGGGCCTCAGTTTTTGGAAAAAACAAAATGCTTATCCATGGGGAAATGAGTGAATAAAAGTTGCAACAGGTATATCCACCCCATTAGTTCAGATTAAATTCAGAATCTAGACTTTCCAACGAGTAATCTTCAATGAAAAAAACAAAAAACAAGATTCAGAAAAAATAAAAAGACTATGCCTCCATTCTTGTGGAACAATGACTCCCAAACCCATAAATGTAGAGTGTGAGTGTCCACATAGGATTAGGCAAGGATAAGCAAAATATAGAAATAAAGGTGGAAGATTCTTAGCATGGGCTGTAAGATTACAGGGAGATTATGGAGGAGTTTAATGCAACGGAGAATGAAAAAGATGGTGAAGGCCAGGGGTGGGGGGCCAGAGGAGGAATCAAGTCAAAATAAGAAGAAAAGGAAAATATTTTTAGGAATGTATATGGTCATTTACATGCACCTATAAATTTAGGGGTATGTGTGGATAAGTACTGGCTTTTTTCAAGTCAGCTATCTTCAGCTATCACATAAGAACATGGCCCAGGACCCGGGAACCCTACTTTATACTCTACTGTCTTTGAAAAGCCCTAATAGTTGGTCTAGTCCATTCTGCCCACTCTCAGTCACCCTCAGCTTCAACCACCAAGTGACTTTCAAAGCCACTTCAAGGACCTTCCTCAGATGGTGGCAAGCTGCTTCCAGACACACGTTACAAGTGGCACTACCCTTGAGTAGCCTTCCCGGTCAGTAGGCCTGTCTGGGACTGTATGACCACAAGTTCCACAGCAATGGGCGGAAACTACAGAGTTCTATTAGTGGTCAGACGTCTTTAGATGAGGAAACTACCAGCACCATCTCCTTAGTTGTTCTGACAAAATATCAGCCCCGTTTCTAAGGGGGAAAGAGATAGGTCCCCTCTCACGGTCTGGAGAACAGTCATGTCTCAGGCAAGAGCACCGGTGCCTCTCCATCATCAGGGATGAGCACGTCTCTTCATGAACTGCCCACATCGCCATTTCCTCCTTCCACCTCCCTCTAGACCCTGTGTCCCCGACCATGTTGGGGGGACAAACGGCCTGTCAAAAAATCCCCCTTCTCTATGTCATCTTTCCAGTTAAGGATCAATACCAGAGCAGTGTAGGATTCTTCGCTGGGTCTGTCCTGTATGTAGTTCTGCTCAAGGCAGAGTTCCATAAAAGCTGACCCCTCTAGCCTGAGAGAACTCTTCCAGACCTACATTCTACTTCAAAAAGAAACTTTATTTCTAACAGTAAGTACCCAACATGGATGACTTATTGTAGGTCAGGGGTTCTCAACCTGGGGAGACTTTGTCCTTCACGTAGACACTGGCAATGTCTGGGGACATTTTTTGTTGTCACAATGTAGAGGGTGCTACTCGGCATCTAAAGGGTACAACGTAGAGGGTGCTACCTGGCATCTAAAGGGTGCAATGTAGAGGGTGCTACTTGGCATCTAGAGGGTAGAGGCCAGGGATGACCCTCAACCTCCTAGACTGCACAGGACAGCCCATGACAAAGAACTATCTAGCCCAAAACATCAATAGTGCCAAGGTGAGTGAAGGTATTCTACATCATGTATTTTCAATAGAGGAAACATCCATAGTGGCGAAAATTGATTCTATTAGTAAAAAGTAATCTTACTTTTTTTAACATACAAAGCATAAATACACATTCATTACTTTAGATATACAGTATTAAAATCTTCAAGGGGTGAGAGGAATTAGGAAAAAAATGTCTGAAAAGCTCCTAAAGCAGAACAGAAGAAAAGACTGAGAAACACTCCTCTTGGTAAAAATGACACTGGTAAAGTAGAGAAACAGACAAGCTTCTCAGGAGTTCCACATCCTCCATACCATGCTTATTCAGGTCCCAAATTCGAAGAGTCTTATCCCGAGACGCAGAGACCAGAATCAAACTGCCACTAGGTGTGAAGCTCAGATCTCTCACGACATCTTGGTGGCCGGAAAGATTCAAAAGCAGGAGCCCTGGAGTGAAAACAAGAGCACTCATGTCAGTGGGGGAGGCGGCACCTGGTCTGCCAGTCACAGCTACGCGCCCCTCAGCCGCCGATGAGAACATACACACAAGCCTCCAGGGCTCGAACCAGCCAGAAATGACCTACCTGTCTGCACCTCCCAAATCTTGATCTGCCCATCGTTGAGTCCTGTAGCAAGGATCAGGCAAGACACGTCTGGTACTTGGGGAGGGTGGCGTGCCCAGGGCTTCCTACTGGGTGGAGAAGGCCACGGGCTGAAGGCCAAGCCCCAGACAATCTGCCCACAGTCCAGAGTCTTCTCCTTTAGGCTGCCTCGCCCTTTTGTATCATTTTTGCTGCTTCGGCTTTTGGCTTCAAACCCTTTAGGGATGCTGTGGGAAGCAGAGAGTTCTGAATGAGCCTGAAATTGTCACTAAGTTACCCAACTTTTCATCCTGGTTATCTTAAGACTTCAAAGTCCAAGAAACAAACTGGCCCTCAGTGAACTCTGGTCTGACTTTTCCTTGTAGAACTCATGTAACAGAGGCTTCCTGGCCTTGGCTCACTGCATTTGTGGAAGCCCTGCCATGGGGTGACCTGCCTGGTGGGATAACTAGATCACAGATGCTCCAGGGAGCCATACGCTTCCTCAGAAAGTTCTCTTGGGCTTCGGTGTGTGGAAGGAAAGATGCACTCAGTTTTTTCCACGAGAAAGAAAGCACACTGTAGGTATGAAACTAGGATAGAACTGAGAGCTTGAATATCCATCTGCAGCTCTCCTGCCTGATGAGAACCCCATCTCTAGCTTAGAAAACTTCCAAAAAGCAAGAAAATAAACCCTTTTCTTGCCAACACCCTTTGGTTGGTACACAATGATTTCCCCCTTTGCTCGCTACATTCCAATCCATGAATGAGGCTCTGTCACTTATGTCCCTGATATAGGAACCAACCAGCAGGACAGTCAACAGAGAGAAAGAACCCACAGAACTACTCCGGGGTGCACTGAATGATCTGACCCTTTCCTTTACATTCTACTGGAAGTGAAACATAGGCCCAGATAAGCTAAATGAGACTCTGTCCCTAAGACACAGACCCTTCCACCACTCCGTCTTGCAGACAGTCTCTCAAAGGCAGGGGCGGTGAGAGAGCCTGAGGTTCAGCCAGAAAACCTCAGTCTCCTGTCTGTGCTCCACTTTCTCAGTGCAAATATGAAATCACACTTTTCTAGAGGAAATCAAGATTATAAAGCTGGAACACGGTTCCATGAGAAATCCCGTACTCAGGAATATGTAGCTGGACCTCCTTATGTATTACATTTGTTTCTCAAAAGCAAGTAAATAATATTTTGTCACTTGTATGGTTGAAATATATTTTAAAAATTTAATCATGCTTGTCTATAAAATCAGAGGGAATTAAAGCAAGTATAGCCTCCTTCAGCTCTGAAACTCTATTAACCTAAATAAGAGTTTGGCAAACAATGCCTAGGCTGGAAGTCTGTTTTTATAAATAAAGTTTTAATGGAAGGCCACCATGCTCATCTGTTCACTTATTATCTATGGGTGCTGTGACACTGTAACAACAGAGTGAGTAGTCTTCACAGAGACCTATGGCTGGCAAAACCAAAAATATTTACTGTCTGAACCTTTAAAGATAAAAACTTGCTGACCCGTGGTCTAAATGGCCAGATGTAGACTGAAATTTTGTTATTCCGACAAAACATCTGGATATGATAACAAACATCTTTTGATGGGGCCTGCCCAACCCAACGCAGCCCCACACACGTTGCAGAGCTGCCTGGCGCTGGCACAGGGGCTTGAGTTTGCCATCCAGGGAAGAAGCACACAAAAGGTAGCCTACAAAAAATTTGTAGGACAGTCTGGAACTTCCAAAGTTACACTGTTTTTACTAAAATCCTAATTTCTGTATTTGAATTAAGGGATATTCTGTAGCTACTTTACTCCAAAGAAATTAAGGCACACTTACATATTAAATCATTTTAATATCGTAAATTTAATTTCTCTAGGAAGAGATACTAAAATCTCCATTCTAGGGGTAGAGAGTTAACTTTCCTGTGGTCATGAAATCAGGGAAAGATCTGGAATCAGAGCACAAGTCTTGGGCATCCCAGCCCACTGCTCCTGCTCAGCAGAACGCCTGGACTTCTGAGCTTGTTAGTGACCAAGGGTGAGTCGGTGGGGGCCTGGGAAGGGGTAACTAAAGGGCAAGGGAGATTCATTAGGAGAACTTCACTCAGACTGAAGTTTCTAAAGATGTTATTTCTAAAAGTAGGACAATTATTTAGTTGATACCACTTATTTGCCCATTATCAAAAGCACATATGACTTGTTAAAATGTGTAACAATCCTAAGAAGAAGATAACTATCCCAGACTCCCCCTCTTCTTAGTGAACTATAGAAATAATCCCTGAAGGTATAGTCTTCCATCCCTTTTAAAGGACTTTAAAAATTATTTTAAATTATAAAAATAACAGAAACGTGAAAAAATTTTGGAAATAAGGCAACTAACGTTAATATGTGAAAACTACATACAATAAAAACAACAGATTTTTCATTTTATGCTTAAATTTTTTTTTATATCGGACTTAAGTGTGGATGTAAAGTTAAGTCCTCTTTATTTCAAGTGGGTGGCTCAATAAACAATGAGTGACCTTGGCATTACCATTACCATCACCCTAGAGAGAACTGAAAATCATGATTAAAAAACAAACAGAAGAACCAATCTTTGACAGCTGCAAAAACATGGAAATACCACAATGTCCTTAACCATTCTCTTATCACTAGATATGAAACTATTTCTGATTTTTAACTACTATATAATTAATTTCATGATGAGAATCAGTGTATGTAAATAGATGACCCCATTCCTGAGATTCCAAATCACTGGCAGAACATTTTTAAGGTCTTTGATGCCTACTGCCAAACAGCCTTCCTTCCAGAAAGCGCACAAATCTATACCCCTTGACCCCAGCAGTGTGCAGAGGACCCATCTTAGCAAACTCTCATCGGCACTATCTATTAACAGGGCAACAAGTTTCCGACTAAACTTACAAAAAAGTTAAGTCTAGTATGCAATTTATAAGAAATGCCTAAAGCAAAACAAATGAAACCCTCAGGGGCAGGGCTGTGCTTGATTTCTTTAGGATTCTCAGCCCCCTAGCTCAGTTTCAGGCAAGGAAGACTTGCAACAAATGTTGACCGAACACGTAGATTTCCTTCCTGGGAGAAGGAAAACACGCAGATGCTGGGCTTCTGGCTGGGGGCTCACAGCATTCAGACACTGGAACCCATTGACCCAAAGAAAAATATCAGAAACTAAACCATGGTAGGAAATAGAAAGATAAATACCTAATTTTAAAATGGGCAAAGGATCTGAATACACAATTCTCCAGAGCAGATATACACAGGGCCAATAAGCACACGAAAAGGTGCTCAACACCAGTAGCCATCAAGGAAACGCAAATCAAACCATTTACAGTAAGATGCCGCTTCACACCAACAAGGTGGTTCTGCCAGCATCAAAACCACTGACAACACCAAGTGTCGGTGAGGGTGTGAAGAATCTGAAAGACTCACACACTGCTGTGGGATTGTAAAATGGTGCAGCCACTTTGGAAAATCTGACAGCTCCTCAAAGTTAAATGCAAAGACCATGAAATCATGTGTACACACAAAAACGTGCATACATGTTCATAGCAGCATTATCATAATCACCAAAGGTGAACCCCCAAATGCTCATCAACTGATAAATGCATAAACAAAATGTGGTATCTCCATGCCATGGAATATATTTGGCAATAAAAGGAAATAAAGTACTGATATAGGCATCAACACGGTTAACTGTGAAAACACGTTAAGTGAACGAGCCAGTCAAAAAAGACTACATATAACATGATTTAAAACAGAATGTTCAGAATAGGCAAATCTTCAACGACAGAAAATAGTTTGGGGGCTGGTCGGGCCTGGAGAATAGAGGGGTTTGGAGGGTACCAGCTTAGGGATATGGGGTTTCTTTTGTGGGTAATGGAAATGTCCTAAGATTAACCATGGTGACAGATACACTTTCAATGGGCAAATTGTATGGCGTGTACATTACATCTTAATAAATCTACTTTTAAAAACTTGGGGCTAACAATCTCGATCGATTTTTTACATGTACAGTGTGTAGGGCTCTGGAAATCCCAACGATCAATTCTGAACGGTTCTGCACTTTTCCTCTCCTGCTCTTGGACAAGAAGACCCCAAAGAACAGAAGTGATCCGGGCAAGCGACCCCTCTCCTCATCACAAGGACTCCCTGGTTCCTTGGGTACTTACAACTGTTCCTCCAGCGGCCAGGGGATCAGCTTGACGATGCAGTGTCCTTGAGACCAAGCAAACCAGGAGCCATCCGGGGAGAAGGCGACACTCCAGGTTTCACAGCTCGACTTCCAATCGAACTGGTGGGGGCGCCCGGGCTTGAGTTCCGCCAGCAGCAGTGGTTCCTCTGGGACACGAGACATCTTGCTTCAAACAAGCACTTCCCTCTCCACCTCCCTGACTCAGACACGGGAAAGCCACGGTCTCCCCTTGGCAAAGGGTGACACTGTGGATTCTGGGAGGGAATGGTCATTTAAGTGGCCTGAGGCAATAGAAGTAGCCACAGGCCACCTTTCGCCCTGGTTAGTCAGTTCTGGCACTCCCCTCCATTGGTTGGCAATGACTCAGAGCAACCTTTGGAAGGGCAAACCCAGTAAGCCGAGGCCTCATTTTCCTATGAACGCCTGAAGGGAAGAAAGGAGAGAGGACAAGACCAGGACCAGACCAGGCACGGGCATGTTAGATGGCACAGATTTGGAGGCTTTCAAATTTATTTAAATTTTCCTCAAAACAACCTGCTACTGGGAAACAGGTTTAAAAAGGCCAGGGGGGGGGGCGGGGAGGGAATACCAAAAACTCACACTCCCCATCATCAAGGCTAAAATAAAATGTTCAGCACTTGCCCTGTTTCCTCTCGCTGAGACCTCTCAATATGGCCTCCCACTTCCATCTCCCCTCGGTTCTCATTTAAACCTTCATCCCACCTTGCTCAGATCTTTTACAAGACTCCTGTCCCCAAGTTCCAACCCTCCCCCCGCACCCAGCTAAAACACACATCACATGTCCCCCCACTTCTTTCAAACCTATGCCACCTGCCTACGCAATAAAGGCAGCCGAGTCCAGGTTTCCACCCCACACCAGGGGCTCCAGCAGTTGTTACACCTCCCTGAACACACAGTTGTTACATTTCCCTTAGCACTGCACGCTGGCCACACAAAAGTCAAGCCCGGAAGAGCTCACTCTCATTCACACCTGGACTCATTTTCTGCCCATGAGAACCCCATCTGGTTAGCAGCAGAGAAGTGTACCCTGATCTCACACAATCACAGTGCAAATAAGTCTCTCCCAGCTTATTTCATTCTCTCCTGTAGCAACCCGTTTCCCTCTCCTGCCCCCCCACCCCCACCCCACCCCCACTAGAATGTAAAGCACCCTTGTTCAAAAACAGCAAAAGGACTTAGTCTTTGTGTCTGTCGGGCCTTATACAGCACCTGGTGGAGAGCGGCTGCCGGACTGATGCTGCTTCATCTACCAAAGGGCAGTTCCCTGGTTAAATTCCCTGCTCCATGGAAGGTTCTCAATGGCTAATGAAGCCCCTGAGTTAAAAGGCCTTCAGAATTAATTTTTTGACTACTACGACTGTGATACTTACTAATATAAAAACTGGCTTCCATCCTGAATGAGGTCACTTCCTGATGTGTATGTTCCACTTTAATAGTTTTGAGACTTTGCCCCTTTTATAGCTGTTACCACATAGATACTAATTTAAACAGTCCATATCACATATATTTTAGGACACATCTTTGGGTCTTCTCACACTTTAAAAAATTTTTATTTGCCGATTTTAGAGGGAGAGAGGAAGGAGAAGAGAAAGAGAAAAAAACACACATCGATTTGTTCCACTTTATTCATTGGTTGCTTCTTGTATGTGCCCTGACCAAGGATCGAACCTACAACCTTGGCATATTGGGGACAACCCTCTAACCAACTGAGCTACCTGGCCAGGGCTGTCCTCTCACACTGTAACCTCTTCAAAATCACGATGTGTCTTACACGTGATGACTTTCATAGTTAAATAGGCAGTACTTTTTTCTCAGCAATACATATGGCATATATGAGGCATATCTTGGATTCAATGAAACAGATGGTAAAGATGCATATATATGTGCATATATGTATACAATATTTATATATGTACATATAATATTTTCTGGTATATGCATTATGGGAAAATATATGAGTATATCTTGTTTTATGAAATAAGTATGTTACTGAAGATGCTGCCTTTAAAAGGAATTTTTATAAATCATATAGAGCCTGTGGTGGCTTTGCTATTTAAGGAAGTTTCCTTTATATTCATTCCCTGATTTCCTACTTGTAAGTCTAGGTTTTAAAATTTTAGGTCTAGCCCTGGCCAAGTTACTCAGTCAGTCAGACCATCATCCTGACACACCAAGGTTGTGGGTTTGATCCCTGGTCAGGGCATATACAAGAATCAACCAATGAATGCATGAATTGGTAGAACAAAAAATTGATGTTCCCCTCTCTCTCAAATCAATAATAAGAATTTTTTTAAAGATTTTATTTATTTGTTTTAGAGAGGGAAGGGAGGGAGAGAGAGAGAGAGAGAAACATCACTGTGTGGTTTCTGGGGGCTGTGGCCTGCAACCCAGGCATGTGCCCTGACTGGGAATCGAACCTGCAACACTTTGGTTCGCAGCCCGCGCTCAATCCACTGAGCTACCAGCCAGGGCAATAAATAAGAATTTTAAAAATACATAGGTCTAAACTGGCATTTGGACAGGCCCCAGTAACTCCTCCTAGAAATGTGTTTGCACATGTGATCCTTTCATTTACATTACCATTTGTCTAAGCATATTCCTCTGCACATGAGTATCTGCACGGTAAGAATATTTTACTTTATATGTTAAATCCAAAACAGGTCTCTTAACGTTATGCAGCAATCCTGCACCAGTTCCTTCATTATTGTTACTTCTAGATATTTTCTTACGGTGATACAGCTCTAATCTGTAGCCCAGTCGTTCCCCACTGGGGGCAATTTTGACCCCTGGGGACACGTGGCACTGTCTGGAGACATGTGTGTTGTCATAACTGGGGTGGTCCCACTGGTATCTAATGGGTGGAGGCCAGGATGCTGCAAACATCCTACAGTGCACAGGTCAGCCCCCATATGAAGAATTTTCTGGCCCAAAACGTCAGCAGTGCCGAGGCTGAGAACTGGAATGTGGACGATATTAAATAACATAGACTGACCTGGAGGTACACTTTCATCAGTTGACCCAGATGAAAATTTCTTCATTACATCCTGGCAATATTTACCCTGGGTTCACTTCCTGCAACATGCATGCTACCCATCCTTTGGACACCACGGAGGCGCCACCCAATATGAAAAGGGGTTATCCTTGATTTCTCTTTTCTTAACATCCTAATCCAAATCCACTAGCAAGTTCTATCAAATGTTTCCAAAAGACCGGGCAAACCTAACTTCCTTTCATCTCCATGGCTACCATTCTTTCTGATCTGTGCCACGTTGTCTCTCACTAAGCAGCCTTCCAACTGCTCTCCCAGCTCCGGCTCTGGCCCCTACCATCCCTTCTCCTCACCCCCCAAAGGAGTGAGTTTCAATCACTCTCAAAATAGAAATCCAAACTCTTCACCCTGCGCTCAAAGTCCTGCCGAAATTGGCCCCTGCCTTGTCTCTCACCCTGGCTTGTTTCCCCCCTCCCCCGGCTCTAGAACACCAGCCTCCTCTCAGCCCTTCGCTGAGTTCAGTTAGTACCAATCTCGGGGCCTTTGCACCGACTATTCTCTTCCCCAGGAATGGCCCTCAATGGCTGGCACATTATCTTCATTCAGGTCTCAGCGTTAATGACAGCTCCTTAGAGAGCCCCTCGCTGACCCCCAAGCCAACCCCCTTCACAACTCCTCACTTTATTTTCTTTACAGCATAGCCGCTAATTTGATTATTAACTATCTTCCCCAACTAGGACGTCAGCTCCATGGGAGCAGGGACCTTGCATGTTTATCCTCAGTTCCTGGCAGAGAGCAGGCAGTTAGTAAATATTTGTTGAATAAAGATACATGGTATACCTCTTCAAATATAAGTGAAACAAACCCTCCTAAACGATTATGATGCCTCTGGGAAACATTTCACATGAAATGCTTCTTAAACAGGAGCCATACCCAGATTTCACACTCTGCTTCTGTGATTTGGGGATTTAATCTCTTGCTATTTCAGGCTCAGGAATCCAGGAGCTAAAAGAAGAAAGAACCCAGCGACTCCTGTCTCTTCTTCATTTCTAGAACCAAGGAAATTCTGAAGGGGAGTCTGGGCCCCAACTAAACTTGGCTGCTGGAAGAGAAAGCCATAATTAGTACAGAACTTAAAAAAAACAGAGCCGAGAGGATCCAGCTTCCTCTGGGATTGTACCTGCCATGGCCCTGCTTGGAGAAAAACATCAGGGTTTTCTAATTACAAGCCGGACGTGTATGGACGCACAGGCTGAATGGAAAGATAGTTATCAGGGGCCTCTCCTGTGAAAGGAGATGTGCCCTAACGCCGAAATGGAAGCTCTAACTCCAGCCGGCAGGAAGCAAGGTGATTTGTCCCGTCTCCGCATCATTACATTAGACGTTCCATCTGCTTGGAACACTGCCTGCCAGTCCCCAGATCTTTGCTGCTGTACCTTCTTAGAACAGTTCCTGTCCTCGTTATCTGAACTGGCCTAGTCCTGTCCTGAACAGTGTGGTCCAGCTGGTTGGGCGACGTCCTGGAAAGTGAAAGGCTGCCGGTTCCATTCCCATGCACATGCCTGGGTTTCGAGTTAGGTCCCAGGCTGGGGCCTGTGCAGGGAGCAACCAACCGATATTCCTAATCCTCTTCTCCCTCCCTTCCCTCTCTCTCTAAAAATAAGTAATATATTTAAAAATAAGAATAAAAAAAGTAAAGTAGACCAGTCACTTTCCTCTCATTCCATTCAATTTGCTTTGTAACTGCCACTCACCTGTCTTTCCTTGACTGCACCTATTTATGTACTTATTGCCCATCTCTTCCCCACCATCACCCCAAACTTGCCCATCTGTTCCCTGCTCTTGGGCTGTGCTGTCCAGTACAGTGACCACCAGCCACTTAAAATGTGGCGAATCCAAGTTATGATTGTGTAAATAATACACTTTGTATCTTGAAACTTAACACCAGAAAATCTAAAATATATCGGTAATCATGATTACATGTTGAAATGGTAGTTCAGACACATTGGACTGACACAGATTAATAGTTTTAAAATGAATTTCACTGGTGTCACTTTTTTAATGCAGCTACTAGAACATTTTAAATTATGTATGTGATTTGCATTACACTTCTAATGGCCAGCACTGGCCTAGAGAATGCCGCACATGGCAGACCCTCAGTAAGTATTTGTTGAATGAATAAACGAAAGCTAAGCACTGCTCTGAAATATCTCCTGTTGTTTATTGTAATCCTGTTACAATAGGCTGTATTCAGTGTTAAAAGAATGTAAAACTCGTAGGCTTTTTTTTTTTTTTTAACAGTAGCTTGGCAGCTCTCAACAGCTCTGCCCACACCGCAAAACACGGCTGTCAATCATCAGGAAAAACCCAGAACTGGGAACAGATTCCTGCTGAAAAGGGCGGCTGGCTGCAGATCGCCCGCAGACCGCGCGACGAGGAGTCGGGGAAGTGACAGCGGAAGCTGGAAAAAGATCCCCGGCAGATTCGCGCGAGCAGGGAGGGCCCTTCATAAAGAGTCTCCGGGCAGCACAGCCGCTGAAAAGCAGGCCCTTATCTGGATGGGCACGCGGAGAGAGTGGCCTCCACACCTTCCACTGATATCTGACTCCCAAACAAAGAAATGTCACTTCCCAAATTAAAACCTCGCACCACCCCAGGGAGCACCCTGGGGCTGCGGCCCCCGCCTGCCACCCCTGCCCCGTCCCGCGAGCGGGGGACCCTCTCAGCAACCAGAGCCCGGCAGACCCGGCGCAGCCCGAACTCGGCGGGCAGAGACCAGGTTCAAGAACAGTCTGGGCCGCAGGCCGTGTCCCCTCCTGCGAGCCATCCCCAGAGAAGCTGCCTCTGCGCGTGGACACGGGTGCGCAGGCGCGGCCCCCGGAATCCATCCCGAGCGCACCCCGCGATCTCCCGCAGCTGGGGTTTCGGGGCGAGGCGGTGGGAAAGGGGAACGTGCGGCGCTTGTCCAGCTTCCTGCCTTTGCCTGACAAGGTCTCGCTGCCCACGGAGACCGCAACGTTGGACCGATGTTCCCGACCGCCAGGCCGTCTTCTGCTGACAGCTGCGAGCGAGGAGGGCAGAGGCAGGTGTGCACCTCGCCCCGCCCCCCGCCCCGCACCCCACGCCGAACCTGCCACGCGTGTTGCCCGGGATCGCCCCCCCACCGGCCCCCCAGGAGTCAGCCGGCC
>PVIA01006105.1:39236-102879 GCA_004024845.1 Tonatia bakeri | reverse complement strand
GGGAGGGATTGATTGGGTGGGAGGTAGGGAGGGGGGTGGGAGGACTTGAATGGGAGTAGGGGGGTGAAAACTGTACTTGAACATTCATTTAAATTAAAAAAAAGACAAAAAATAAAAATAAAAAAGACTACCTGTCTGAAATCAGTGGCTAATATTGCATACAGTAAAATATTATATATGTGTTTTTCAAAATATTTTATTTATTTATTTTTAGAAAGAGGAAAAGGGAGGGAGAACAAGGGAGAGAGAGGTTGTCTCTCGCACACCCCCAACTGGGGACCTGGCCTGCAACCCAGGCATGTGCCCTGACTGGGAATCGAACTGGTGGCCTTTCGGTTCACAGGCTGGCGCTCAATCTGCTGAGCCATATCAGCCAGGGAAAGACTATATACTTTAAAAATAACTGTTTTTACAACTCCATCTTTTCATTTGTGACCTAGATCCTACTCTTTTGCCTATGTAAGGACTTGGTTCTTGTATTATTCCTTTTCATCAGTTTTACTCTATTCTGGATTCTCCCCAATGGCTTATGTTATAGTATCTCCCATCTTTAATATATTCTCCCTCTGACCTCATCTTTAAAATATTCTCCCTCTTACCTCATCATGCATTTTTCCAGCTACAACCTCACTTCTCTGCTCCCTTTATAGCTAAACTCTTAAAGAGAAGTGTCTGTAGTCCCACTCGGCTTTATCTGCCATTTTCTCTTTCTCTTTTTATAACCTTTCTTCTTTTTTATTATGCTCCTCGAGATGCTTCCCATGTTGGTGAGAGGACTCGAATTTGCCCGGGCCCCTGGCCCGCTTCGCTTCGGGCGTGTGTGCCGGCAGAGCTGCGCCACGTCCCGCCTCTTCTGTTCCGGTCTGCCCTGGGGCCTCACCGCCGCTCACGGGGCCAGGACTCTCCCTGCCCATTAAGGTCCTGGGTGCCCTTAGTGGCCCGTCCGCCGGCCAGTTCTCAGTCTGCTCCACGTCTCAGCAGGACTCGCCTACTCAGAACACGTTCTGCACCTGTCTTTCGGGGTCCCAGAGTCTCCTCGTTTTCATCCTACATCACTCGTCACTGCATCTCAGTCTCCCGTGCTGGTGGTCCCTGACTGTGCCCTGGGATCTCCTTTCTTCTGGAGCCATGTCCTCTCTTGATGACCTCATCCAGGCCCATGACCCCGAACGGCATCTAGGCACCGAAGGCCCCTGATTAGTGTCTTGTGCCCCACCCCCAGCAAGTCTGGATTTGGAAGTCCAGGTGCCTGCTTGACCTCTCCACCCGCACGTGTAACAGGTCAGACTTGACCTATGCACCTTGATTTTTCCCTCTCAGACTCCCCCTCCTCCATTGCTCCTCCTCCAGGTTCATCACACCCTTGATACACATTTGCTGGATCCCCCAAACCGTAGCACGTCCTTGATCTTTTTCTTTAAATTTTTTTTTAAATTTTATTGATTTTAAAGAGAGAGGGAAAGGAGGTAGGAGAGAGTAAGAGAGAGAAACATTGATTTATTGTTCCTCTTATTTGTGCATTCATTTGTTGATGCTTGTATGTGCCTGGACCAGGGATTGAACCGGAAACTTTGACGTATTGGGATAATGTTCTAACCCACTGAGCTCCCTGGCCAGGGCCATCGTTGATATTTTTCTTTCCATCACCCCTTGACCTTAAATTTGTCAACCTACTCTATTGGCTGTCTTCAAAATCGATCACATCCTCACCGTCTCTGCTGCTATAACCCATGTCCTGGCCACCGCTCTCCTGCCTGAGCTGTTGTCAGTAGCCTCCCTGCTGGTCTCTTGCCTTCCATGTGCCTTCCCCTGTGGCATGTTCCTTCACAGGAGCCACACTGACCTTTTATACTGTAAATCAGGTCATACCATTCCCCCACTGTCCTCACCGTATTATACTTAGAATAAAATTCCATTATTTTTGCCAGTCTGAAGAGCCTTAAAGATCTGGTCCCAGACTGCCCTTCTGGCCTCCTCTCCCGGACGCTGTCTGGCTCCGTCCACTCCAGCCTACCCCCGGTCCCTGCTGGCCTCTACACACCTTCGCTGGGCCTCAGGTGGCTTTCCTCAGTGCACTTATGGCTCGCTCATTGTTGGGGTCTTCTGCTTAAATGCCATTTCTTCCAAGAAGCCTTCCCTGATTACTCTGTAAAACATATACCACTCCCCTCAGCTGTTTGTGTTCGTGTCTCCCCAGTAGGAGAGAAGCTGTGCAAAGGCGCTGGCTTCGCCTGTCTTGTGCTTTCTCACGTCCCTGGTGCTTCGAGCAGGGCTGGCACAGACAAGGTGCTCCATTAGCGTCTGCTGAATGAGTTTCGGCACTTAACCAATTATAAAGCATACTGGGGAAAAACAGTCTGTTCATACAACAATTATATATATATACACATGTGTGTGCGCAAAAGAATGGGATCTAGGTCACAAATGAAAAGATGGAGTTATAAAAACAGCTAATTTTAAAATATAGACTCTTCAAGGTAGGTTTTTACTCTGAAGAGAAAGCCACACTATTCATAAAAAAATAATTAGGCATATATACATATATATATGTATATGTATATGCCTAATTATATATATATATATATGCCTAATTATCAATAGGTAAAAATATATATATATGTCTAATTCTTTATATATACATATGCCTAATTATCAATAAGTAAAAATCAGGCAGCAAAAATGGGGTATCTTTTTTCCTGCTAAATTGGAAAGCTAACACTGGTGATGACGTTGGTGAGGGTGCTGGGAGTGGGCGCCTCATTCGCCACCGGCAGCAATCCAGTATAGAGTCATCTGAGCTTTCGCAGGTCATGAGTCATGGGTGATTCCTATCTCAATTTTTGTGATGTGCTACATTTCCCATTTTTTCCAATAATTACCTTTTGTCTCCTAATAATTACTTTTTAAGCCAGAAAAATCCAATCATCTTAATCTTCCTGTTTTCCCCCTCTAAAATAAAAAATCAGCCTGGCTGGATCCTTGCGCCGGCCAATTTGTGAAGCCAACCCCAGCGGCAGACGGTCTTGTTTAGTTGCCGAACCTCTTCTCCTGAGAATGTCATCGAATCCTGTCCTGGGCTTTCCTGGGATGACGCTGGCAGTGCTGGTCCTTGAAAACTTGATGTGCAGGATCACCCTTGCTCTGAGGTCCTGGGCTGGCCTGGGGAGCCCATCGGAAACGTGGGCCTGGGAAAAACACTCAGCTCGAAGGTGGGCCCCTCCCCCTCCCGTGCGAGGTGGGGTCCCACACCCTTCCTGCCAAGACCCAGGTCTCCTCCGCAAGCAAGGGAAGCCTAACGTTTCTTGGCAGATATGCTGCCCAGCTCCCTCACTGCCTGGGGTTGAATTAAAAACAATAATCACAGCCACACATGGCTTTCCCTCTGCTGGACTCAGCTGGACTTCTGATGCCTGTTTCCTTAGACTTAGCTGTGCCCTGTTCTGCCTGTGCCCGGTGGCCAGCTCTCCTGTCTGGGCCCAGCCCCCGGAAGGGAGGCTTCCCCGGAACGGAGGGAATCACTGATGGGCCATTCTTCAGTTTCTGTTTGTTTTTTTCTTTCTTGGAGGTGCACTGATAGCTCTGCATTTCTGGGCTCAGCAGTGGCGTGCCCGAGCACCCAGTGGCTCAACGGAACAGTGTCACCCCGACGGCTGGGAGCAGAGTGGGCCGGCTTGTACTTGGCTCCTGTCTGTGGGCCGTTGCATTGTTTGCACAGCCACGTCCCACTGGGACCTTGGCCCCCTGATAGGGCGTACAGTCAGCCTCAAGAATCTGCCAGCGGATTGTGGGTTGTTTTGAGTGGCACCGAGACTCGAAGACTGGCGCTGGCTCAGGGTATTGCTCTCTAGTATTTGCTGGCTGACGGGCACATGCATGTAATGACTGCCAGTGTCCCAGGGCCTGGTGAAGCGGTGAGCGGGGCAGATTTTAACTTCTGGTCTTCTGTTGGATGCTCCGTCCTTTTCCCTGGGGGCCCAGGGAGCTGCGGGGGCGGGGATGGGGGGGGGGGGCACAGCTCAGCAGGGGAGCATCTGCCTTCCTTTTTTCCTTAACCACCTGGTCCGATTGTGTTAAAAAAATGCCTGATCCACCCTGGCTGGTGTAGCTCAGTGGATTGATCGTGGGCCTGCAAACCAAAGGGTTGCTTGTTTGATTCCCAGTCAGGGCACATGCCCGAGTTGTGGGCCAGGTCCCCAGTAGGGGATATGGGAGACACAACCACACATTGATGTTTCTCTCCCTCTCTCCTTTCCTTCCTCTCTCTATAAAAATAAAAATAAATAAAATTTAAAAAAATGCATGATCCAGCTTCATTTTTTTAAAGACTTTATTTATTTTTAGAGAGATGGGAAGGGAGGGAGAAACGGAGAGAAACATAGATGTGCAAGAGAAACATTGATTGGTTGCCTTCTTGTGCATGCTCTGACTGGGCACCAAACCTGCAGACCGGCATGTGCCCTGACTGGGGATCGAACCCAAGACCTTTCGCTCTGTGGGACTATGTGCCACCCACCAAGCTACATTGGTCAGGGCTCCGTGTTCATCTTTATGCTATTAAAGAAAGTGCCAGGAGAGAGGTAGGCAAGAGAGATCTCCTACAGTAAGTGCCATCCATCCCTGTCAGCCTCTGCAGTGGCTTCAGCTCTGACTCGGGTCCCTGCCCCACCCCGGGCTGTAGGGCCAGGGGCTGCAGCCTCACCTGTCCACTTCGCCCAGCCAGCCCTGCTTCCCATCAGTGACTCATTTCTCTGTGCTTTTGTGTTTTCCAGTCCATCGACCCCTCAGGCCCGAGGGGTTCAAAAGAACTCTGCAGTTAATTAATCTACTTCTAACTTAACCACCTTTAACTTTTCTTCTTACAGCTAAAACTTTGGAACAAATATCGAATTTCCAACATTCCATCGCTAATATTCCTAGACGCCACCACTGGGAAGGTCGTGTGCAGGAATGGGCTGCTGGTGATCCGTGATGACCCGGAAGGTGAGACCTGTCCTGTCCATCCCGTGCCTCCCCCTTCCCGCTCTGCCCTGACCTCCTCCCCGCTGCTGGAGAGTGTGCCAGTGGCAGGCAGCTGACTCAGGAACAACGTGGGCGTGCTGATCCCCGTGCAGTCAAAAATCCACACGTAACTTTGACTTCCTCCTGTTAAGGGGGGCCTTACCGATAACACAAACAATCAGCGAACACTAACCTTGTATGTTACATGGATTATACACTGCATTCCTACAATAGAGTAAGCCAGAGGAAAGAAAAGGACGTTAAGAAAACCCAAGGGAACGGAAGTGCATTCACAGCACTATGTGTTCTTATCAGTGCTGCGAGTTCACGTCCTGTTTCAGGCTACCTGGCTGCATCTGGGAGTTTGACTGTCGGTTAAAAAAACCTACGTATAATGGGCCCACACAGTTCACCCATGTTGTTCAAGGGTCAGCTGTATATGTAAGTGGGTTTATTTGGCTAAAGCATATTGACTTGGTGAAATTATAGTATTCTCCAGGTCATGGTTAGGATTTTTAAAGGGATCAGAATGTCCCTCCCGGGAGCTTTCATTCGTGGGCCGAAGGAGCTGGAGTCCGAGGGAGGGAGCTCTGCTTTGAGGGCTGCAGAGGCTGTGAGAAGCCCAGATACTGACTGCTGGTGCTGTTTCCACAGCAGCTGCCACCTTAACAATCAGAGGCAGGCTGAGCGATTTTATTTTCCTTTAAAAATATTACCATAGCAAAGTGGCAGTCTCTGTTGCTCTCGCGGGCTCAGCGGTGAGTGCACCTCATTTCTCGGCACTGCCCACGCCCTGTGGGCCTGGGTCCCGCTGGCTGGCCGGCTGGCTGGGCGGCCACGCCATGGGCAGGTTGCTCCGCTCACCCTGCTCAGTGGCTGTCGAACGTCTGTGTCTCCCACCTTGCACTGCAGTCATAAAAGCGTCCTGAGACCTTCCTCCCTCACGCATTGACTCAGCTAGAGGATTCAAGCCTGACCACAAGTTTTCCAGTAAAAATTTCACCTGCTTCAAAGAATTGCCCTCAGTAAAAACCAGGGCATGAGAAAACCTAGTTTACACCTATGTTTACACTCTCATATTTAAATACTCGCGCGCGCACACACACACACACACACACACACACACACAAACACACACACACTACACTGAAGCTCATTAAAATGCTGATGTCCCTTCTCCCCCTGAAACTTTTGGATCCAACTGTTCAGGGTGGGCTTGGCCACCTGCATTTTCAGACGGTCTGAGTTCCTCCCTCCCACTCTGCCCTCACCCCAGGCAATTTTGAGGCAGTGGTCCGTGGACCACCCTGTGAGAAAACGCTCTGGATTGAGCAGAGAGCATATTATTTGCTCTTCCTGCCTGGGGCTTAAGTGTCATCAGAATTCAGACCATCTGGGTTGAGTGGGTTTTACTGTCTCTTTTCCCCAGACTTAAATTCTTATCTCACTTGGTTCCCTTGGCCCCGACCCACACTATCCTAACCAGAAATTCTGTGGGTGGGGCCCAGGAGCATCATATGTTAAAACTCCCCAGTGGATCCTGGAACGCAGTCAGAGTTGTCAGGCGATGCTCCCCCAGCCTGGCCGCTTGTCAGAGTTACCTGGGGGGTCTGCTTTGCAGTTTTTGGACATTCAACTTTGACCCTGAATCCTGGGACTTGGGGTACAACCTGGGCTTCTATTTTCTTCAGAAACCTCCCAGGAAATGGGCCCTGGGATCATGCAAATTCGGGAACCATCGCCTAGAGAGTAGGTAGGACTCCGTCACGGAGGAATCCTGCCGTTACACCAGTGTTTCTAGCTGCAGATCTGCAGGTGTGTTGACGGATACTGTTTGGTGGTAAAGATGTCACACTCTGCAGCCCTGAGGCCTCTTGGGTCAGGAGCCACACCACTGAAGAGTCTTCACCTTCTCGCGGTCTGTTGCCTGTTTCAGGTCTGGAATTCCCTTGGGGACCTAAACCCTTCCGGGAGGTCATTGCAGGGCCCCTGCTGAGAAATAACGGGCAGTCCCTGGAGAGCAGCAGCCTGGAGGGGTCCCACGTAGGGGTCTATTTCTCCGCACACTGGGTGAGTGTCCCGTCCCTCCTTACCCAAACAGAAGGAAGCAGTGGTATCACCACCGAGACCAGCTGTGATTGGCTTCTGGAGGTGTGATGCTCGGGCGTAGCTTCCCGGCCTTCTTCCTTTCTCCTGTGCCTAGTGCCCTGTTGGCGTGCAGTCAGTGCTTGTGGTTGTGAATGATAATAGCAGCAAGAAAATGACTTCTTTCGACTGGTCTAAAAGGCTGGCTTTCTTAACCCATTCTGGTGAGGCTTCTAAGGGCCCTGAGGGGCTCATTCCAGGGCGGCCCGCCAGCAGGCTGTGAGGGTGAGAAGGGCGCTGTGCTGCATCCTCCAGTTACGAGAGGCATGTTTGTTTCTGCCTCTTGTATGACCCGGGTTTGCTGGCCCGATTCTACTGGGATCTTGCTGGCCTGCCCTCTGATGGCAAGTGGCTGGGAAAGGGGACGTTGAAGGTGCGAAGTCCCGCTACAGAATCCCAATCTTGTCTTTCAGTGCCCCCCCTGCCGAAGCCTGACCCGGGTCCTGGTGGAATCCTACCGGAAGATCAAGGAGGCAGGCCAGAAATTTGAGATCATCTTCGTTAGCGCAGACAGGTAGTGCGAGCGGGCTCTCCTTCCCTGCGGGTGGTGGGGGTGTCTGCCGCCTCATGCTTCTCCCCCTTCCATAGTGCAGAGCTTGGAGACCGGGACTGGGGAAGACGTAGCTGGGAGTGTTGGCAGAGGGGCAGATGCATTTCACGTTTCCTCTCGGAACTGTCTGAAGGGAAGCCGAGAAAAACTTGTTCTTGCTGTAAACATGGAGGTACATCCTGATTCAGGCCCAGGCTGTAAAAGATTAGGGTGTGTTTTTGTGATGGGTTCAGCGATTTGGGTTGTGGTGAAGGGTGTAGGGGGCAAGGAGAAGGAAAAGGGCAGTGACTGGTGGGCTGTGGTGTCTGTCTTAGCCGGCCGTGCAGAGCCCTTCGCTCTGGCCACCTGCTCTGTCTGGGCGCCGGCACAGAAACCAGAAGGCCAGACTTCTTCCTGGAGTCTGCTGGGTCCTTTAGCCTCAGTTTCCTCCGCTTTTTGCCCTCTCTTTGGCTTTACTCCCCAGTGACCTTCCTACATCACAAAACTCCTGCCCCAATTCAAACCGAGCCACCAGCTGCTTCTGCCCAGTGCCTGTGCACAGAGGCGCTCCGAGATGCCAGCACGTGGAGGGCATTTCGTGCGCTGTTGTCGCCCTGACGCCCGTGCTGCTTCAGGCTCGGTTCAGTGGCATGTGGTCCCGCCCCGCTGTCCCGTCCTGCCCCCCGCCCCGCCCCGCTCCCCACTCAGGGCCTGTGAGCCGGGGCAGGCTTGAAGCTGTGCCAGGTGGAGTAATCACTTGTTTAAAGCTGTAAAAAAAGTCAGCTTTACTGAGTTGTAATTCACACACAGTGAAGTGCATACATTTTAGAAATGCAGTTCAGTGAATTTTGACAAATGTGTGGACCAATGTAAGCATCACAATTAAGATGGAGAAAATTTCCATCGCTCAGAAGACTCCCTCATGCCTCTCTCAGTCAGTCTCACCCCCAAACCCCAGTTTCAGGGAACCCCCAACCTGCTTTCTATCACTTGGTTGGATTTGTCGTGTCTGGGATTTCTTATGTGTGGAACTGTGGTGTTTGTGATCAGTTAGAAGTGTGGTCCTGCACACACCACTGGTATGTGCATGTAACAGAAGTGTGACAGGGAATGCAGTGTCCCAACATCTAGGGTTTTTATAAAAGTAAGAGTCGTGTGTGTTGAAAGTGAGAAGTGCCTGGCTGGGTAGCTCAGTCGGTTAGGGCATCGTCGTGATGTGGTTGCTGGTTCAGTCCCTGGTCAGGGCGCATCCTGGAGTCAGCAGATGAATGCATGCGTCAGTGGAAAAGCAAATCATGTTTCTCTCCCCTCCCCCCTTACTGTCTCTCTGATATCAGTCAACCAATCAATAAAAAGTTGGGCATGAGCTGAACCAGCAGGATGCAGGGGAGCGAGCTGTGGACACGGCCTAGCAGTTCAGTTTGGTGCATGCACGCAGTGTGGGGGCCTTTGTGTCCTGGTGGACCCAGAATGGGAGGAATAGCCCCTCCTGTGTCTGAACGTGATGATCAGACACCTCTGCGTCAGCAGAGCCCCGGGCACGACCTGGTGGAAGGTGGAGAGGACCCCACGGTGGTGCATTCGGGGGTGACAGAGTCTTGTCTCCATGTGTGCCTGTAGGTCAGAGGACTCATTCAAACAGTACTTCAGCGAGATGCCCTGGCTCGCCGTCCCCTACACCGACGAGGCCCGGCGGTCACGCCTCAACCGGCTGTATGGAATCCAAGGTAGGCGTTCCAGGCTCCGGGGCTTGTGGGAAACCTGCTCAGCAGGGCTCCCCACACCTCTGGCTTTCTTTTCAGAGGGAAAAGAACTTGTTTTCCCAGGAATGTTCACTTGCTGATTTACCATCTTCTAAATGACACGTGATGAAGTTCATGTTGTAGGTTAGACCTCCTTGAAACTGTTTCCTAAGCAAAGTTCTTGTCCAGTGAGATGGCTACTTCTCATCCCCAGGCCTCGTGGGTTCTGGCGTGGCCACACCACGGAGTACAAGACCCTCAGTGCCCTGGCGAAACCCTGTCCCGTGGGTTTTACTGTCAGACAGACCTGAGAGCGGTCTCTGGTTCCACCACACGGGTGCTGAGTTCAGTTTCCTCGTCTGCGGAGCGGCCGTGATGAACCTCTGCACAGAGGCCTGCCGGGAGCGTTAGTGGGGTAACGGAAGAAAGTGTTTCTCATGCTTCCTCAGGCGTAGTGGTGAGGGTTGAATAGCTGTTGCCTTCTGGTGAGAAAATTGATTTCCTGAGAATGTTGCAAATCAGGACTGGAAGTACTGATCATGCTTTTTCAGAGAAAACGATGATTAGTGAGGCAACTACGGTTTTGTTCTTTATTATGCGAATACCTCCTTCCAGCCTTCACCCAGCTGGGTATTTTCTCAGCAGATCACTTACGGGGCCTGTTCACAGTTAGATTCGTTGCCTCTGTGTCAGCAGCACCAGGTTCTGGTCGGCCCCAGGCAGAGAGAGCTCCTGTCTGAGTCCTCAGTGCTCCATGAGTTACATGGGGAATGAAAAAAAAAGACAAATTCAGATTTACCCACCAAGTCCACAGCTTATGGGGGAGCTCATTGGTTTCTTTAACTTTTTTCTTCACCATTTACAGCAAGCACATGGCTTTGTTTAGAACTAAAGTTTAAAAAAAAAGTTTAATTCTCAGTGGGTGCTCTCCATTTCGGATGTGCCTAGCAGTAGCCTGGAGGCCACGGGTATATGCAGGCTCCAATGCAGCGGGACTGGCCTGCCAGCGTCCCTAGCCAGCCCCCAGGTGACGCTGGTGCTGCTGATCCAGGGCCCTGCCTTGGGTATTAGCAGGCTAGGTCTGCTAAATTTCTGAGAATGTTGGAGGCTGTGCCTCCTATTAATAAAAAAGATGAAAGCAGTTCCCTTTTCAAAGAGCAGTCGAGTGGCCTGGCATCGTTTACTGGTCTACGAGGAGAGGCGGGGAGTCAGGTGAGTTAAAGGGGACATCCCGGGCTCCGGTCCTGCAGTGCCTGCTCCCAGAGAGGCTTAAGGCAGTGCACTCAGGGTGGGGCCAGCACTCAGGGTGGGGCCAGCACTCGGGCTGGGGCCAGAGGTGGAGTTGCCACTTCAGGGGATGAGGAAACTTCATCTCCCCTTCTTCATTTACGTACTCATTCAACAAATACTTGCTGAGCGACCCTGAGCAAGTTACTTAACCTCTCTTTTATTAGTAAAATTGGAAGGTTTCAGTGTTGGGCACAGACTAGGCACTTAATAAATATTTAACTGACTATCTCAGGGGAAAAAATGAGATTTTACAGACTAAAAAAAAAAATCAACTCTTGGATGTCAAAATGCTTAAACAAAGGCAGCCAACAATATTAACTACACGATGGCAAAGGGATCAGTACCCTTCACAGAAAATGAGCGCTTCCCAGATTCCAGTCCGAAAGGCGGAGAAAAGGCGACTTAGGCGGCCAAGATGGGAGGCAGGCGGCTTGCCCTGTGGATAGTGTCAGAACGGACAGGAAAACATTCAGCATGATTTACTTTCATGAGTTACAGATGAAAACACTGATTTTGTATCTGCCACATTTGCAAAGAACTCCCCCGCCGACCAGAACGACAATGGTGATCCCCAGGGCGGGGGAGAGAGCAGGCCGAGCAGATCGCTGGCAGGAATGTAAACCGGGACAACCTTTCCAGAGAACGCTGGTGATACACATCAGAGGCCTTATAAAATTCTCTAAAATGTTTCGCTTAAATATCCCACTTGTAGGAATCAGTGCTCAGGAAATTAACCTCAAGCGCCCAGCAAAGGCCGAGCTTCTCTTGAACAGGTGGTGAGTTTTTGTTCTCAGGTTCTCTCTCTCATATTCGTATACTTAGAATTTCATTACAGACCACGGCTCTTTCTTTGCGCTCGCCCCTAGAAAACCCAGCACCGAATTGTAACCACTTGAGCAATTTTTGCAAAACCGCCCATTGCTGTGTGTGCCCTTGATCCTACGCTTTCTCTTCCTTTCTTGGTTTCCCTTCGGGGGTATATTTTCATCTGTTTCTATTGGACTTTATCATGCACTTTTTAAGCCACCTCAAATCCTTTTTGGAAGACAGAGTAGGTTTGAATCCACGGGGTTCTACCTCTCAAGCTCCACCAGCGCCGAGCTCACTGGGTGGCCCGGGGCTGCCCCTGAGTGGACAGGGTGAGACTTACCTCAGGAAGCTACTACAGAGCGCAGTGCAGCGATGTTAGAGTGTGGTGTGAACACTCAGGAGACAGACGCTTGTCCCAGAGAGCGGAGCTGGGTGCTGGGCCTCGCTCAGCCACTCTGCTTGGTCAGGAGGCCACTCTGCATTTCCAAGCGCGTGTCGTTGATGGGGCAGCATCTCTTCCTCCCCACGGTAGGGAGCTGTGTTGCCCTTTCCTGGAGGTGGGGTCCAGCACAATGCAGGCCTTCCTGGTGGTCAGTGCAAAGGCCGTGGGGTCACCTGAAACTAATACATGACCAAAGGAGAGTCTATCTGTATAATGCAGAGTTAGTTTGAGGTTGGCAGTCTGCCCTCCCTGTGCTCTGTGAGATGCTTCAGAGGACCCTTTGGGGTGGAGGTGGGGTGCACAGGCATAGAACAGCAGTCTCATAAGAGATATCCCGGGCTCTTCAAGAATTCAACACTAGTTTTGGACACAGCACTAAGGCTGGAGGGTGCCCTTCTGTGGAACATTGGCAGGGCACAGAAAAATTAAATGGGTTATTTTCTGTCTGCCTTCAGAAAGCAGAGAACAGAACTCTCCTTCCGAATCTCCAGTGGTCACCATGTAAATATTACGGATGGAGAAGCCTCAGTTGTTAGGTGTGGCCGGGGCAGCCAGAAAGTGGGTGACCACAACTGAGGAGGAAGAGAATGGAGAGTTTTCCGAGACACATTTATTTGGCACCATCTCTGGAGGCCCTGGCCATGTAGGGGTGAGAAGTACGTATGTGGTTCCCGACGTCAAGGAGGCGCCTCACTTGAAGATCAGAAAGCTGATCCGGAGAAGCTGTGTGCCCAGGCGAGCGGCAGCCAGCCAGCCGTGCCACAGTGAGAGGATGGGAGGTGCTCGAGGCCCTGTTCCAGCCAGGGCGCCTCTGCTGCAGCCCAGCCCTGCACCTGGCCCGTCCCCCCGCTCCTCCTGTGCTGGCTCTATGGCGCACACTCCCCTGCCATCTGTTCTAGCCTCCCTTCAGCTCGAATCTGCCTGTTCTCCCACCTTCCCACTCCCTGCTTTCTCACTCTCGGCTTTATAGTCTGGCACAGTGTTTTGTGCCGACTGCTCCTTGGTCCCTGATCTGTTGAGCTAAAGCCTCAGGACTCATTCCTGCGAGCCGCCCGTCGGACGTGGCCTACTGACTTTGATCTGTCTGCCCTGGCCCTGCCAAACCGGAGATGCACTAAAGCACAGCGAAATGAGAGTGTAGAATAGCAACACAACATTCTTATCAAGGTGGCACTTAATGAAGGGCCACACGACGGAATAATCTGAGGTCAAAGGAGACTTGCTTGGAGGTGTTGAGCCAGGAAGGCTTCCTGGAGGAGGTGGCTATGGAGCAGGGCCTTACAGAATGTATGAGATTTAGTAAGAGCCTTGGGACGTTTCTGGGCAAAGGCCAGAGCAGGCTGCCTATGGTGTACTACAGAGAGAATGGGCAAGAGGCTGAGGATGCTGTGTTGTATAGAGCTTTAAATGCCATGCTGAGGTCCGTGGACCTGACCCTTTGGACTTCAGGAGCCTTTTGAAAATTTTGATTAAGGGGAGATCAGTACAGTAGTGACATTTAGGCTAGACTGGGAGAGAAATCCCAGAGGCTGGTTGTGCACTGATGTTTCTTTATTTTTTTAAAAATTGAGATAAAATTGGTACATAACATATTTGTTTCAGGTGTACGTAATACGTAATAATTCAGTATTTGTATACAGTACAAAGTGATCACCACCCTATGTCTAGTTACCATCTATCACATTTCTAAACTCAATTCTAGATCTTCTTAGATTTGAAAGATGCTCACTTGAAAAGGAAATAATTGTGTCCTTCCGATTATATCATTTTAGAAGTCTCTTCCCAGCTCATGGAGGTTTCATATGTGGATGACCCTCGTCACAGTGGTGTGTCCTTGCCCTCGAAATAAGACGGTCTTCACCTTTGGAGCCGTGTAGCTCAAGTCCCTGGGTTGGGATCCTTCTGGATTCTTCTCTCTAGCCTCAGAACCTGGCAACTCCTCCCCAGGCTCTACCATCCTTCGACTGAACTTTGCATTTCTTTACTCTGAGGATAATTGAATACCTCCAGTCTAGCTCTAAACACCTTTGAACTTGAAGGAGTTGTATATTCTTTCATACTCTTCATAGCATCACAAAGCTGAGAATTATTCTTGATTGAGTCCTGAATATTTCTGAGCTTGGTGCAACTCTGTGGTTACAACTTCCAAAGCCACTCCACTGATGTGTTCACATGTGTAGTCAGAGCTGTTTTTACTCGCAGTGCTCCCAGCACCGAGCACGCCGGGCTCCGGTCCACACGCGGACCCGTTCCCCGGCGCCTGCCGTCGCTCACGCACGACTCACTTCGACTCGGACACCAGGTACGGACTGGGTTGGCCGAAAAGTCCGTTGAGTTTTTTCCATAAAGTAAAGGACACATTTTTCATTTTCACCAATAACTTTATTGATTTGGATATTTTGAGTATGTCGGCTATCTCCTGCTATTGGCTTCTAGTGGGTAGAGGCCAGGGTGCTGCTAAACATTTTCCCATGCGTAAGACAGCCCATGGCAAAGGATAATCTGGCCAAAATGTCAACAGTACCAAGAAATTTCACAAACCACTTTTGACATGTTGGATCAGTCACAGCACCTTCTCCGTATACTGCATGTATCTTTTTTGCATTACGGTTGCATTTTTACCTTTCTTGAAATAATAAAGAATAATACACCCAAAATGTTGCTTATTTTATTCCATCTTCTATATTAAAATGGCTACACAAAAATTCACCAGCTTTGATGTTTTTTAAAAAATGCACACTGATAACGACAGCTGTCACAATACAATCTAACAAAACTGTTTTGAATGACGTTAAGGACAACTAAGCACTGCTAGAGCCCTCGTACGGAAAAAGTACGGAAACGAACTTTTAGGCCAGTCCAATGGCTGGACTGGAGTTAGGGTCAGGCTCCACAGAGCCTCCTGCCTCGTGCCCCCACTTCAGGTGCCATTTGCAAGTCCCCGTCCTTGTCACTGACTGGCTATACGTCAGGGTTCCTATGACCTCCTGAGCCTCAGTAGTTTCCTAGAACAGCTCACAGAATTCAGGAAAACACTTTACCTACTGTTACTGGGTTAATATAAAGAATGCAACTCAGGAACAGCCAAGAGATGCATAGGGCAAGGTTCTGGGGAAAGGGCGTGGAGCTTCCACACCTTCCCCAGGCACACCACCCTCCCAGCCAACCTCCGTGGACCCGGCACCAGCCTGGAAGCTCCTTGCACCCACCCCTCAGGGGTTTATGGAGGGCTCACTATATAGGCACACCTGGTTAAGCCACTGGCCGTTGGTCATGAATCCAACCTGCAGCTCGTCTGCCTTCCCAGCAGGTCTGGGTTGGGGAGGGAGCTGCACGCGTGGGGCTGAGTGTTCCGACCTCTGACCTCGCCTTTCCAGGCGGCCAGTTCCCATTCTGAGTCTGGCTAGGCCCCCCGAAGGCTCCCCCCATCGTCTTACTAGTGTACAAAAAGCCACTCTCACCACGGCCAGATTCCAGGGGTTTTAGAAGCTCCTGTGTCAGGATCTGGGACTAAGACCAAATATTATAACAAAAGATGCTCCCTGTGGCCCCTTATGACTCAAGAGAGTATAAGGGTTGAGGAGCTCGGGCTGAAGCTCAGACATTTCCATAGTATTGTATCACACAATCACACACACACACACACACACACAGGCAGTGGAGGGGGTGCTGGTTTGCGTGCCCAGCCCACAGCGCTCCCTGCAGGACTAACTCCAGGAGAACTCGGGCTCCCTCTTTGGCTTTGTGCCCCTGGCTCCCACTGCACTTTGTCGCCTCCTGAAGCGTTTAGGAAGGTTCTTCCACAGAGCAGCACCAGGCGCCTTCCCCAGCACCCACCCAAGGTGAGCCACCTCCCCCTGGCCTGCCTGTGTGCCCTGCAGGGAGCTGCACTTGACCTACAGTCACCTTGTGTGTGAAGGTGCACAAGGGCAGAGCTTCCTGCGCTGTCCTGATGGGCTCCGCTGGAAGCGGCTGGTGCAGAAAGGACAAGGCCTCCTCTCAGCATCTGGGGAGCGGGGCTTAGAGCGTGCCTGGGGCCGAGTGTCACCTGGCGAAGTGAGGCAGGCCTTGCACACATGCCAGCGGTTACAGTTGGTCCAGGTGTCCATCTGCGTGGTGGGAGAGTTTGAATCTTGAGACCATTGCCCCTCAAGCCCCCCATTTCACAGAGCGGCAGGGCCCGCTGTGGCCCTAATGAAGAGTTTGTCCCGGGCTGGCAAGGCCACCATCCCCACCGTGGCTGGCGGGAGGGTCGCTGGTTCCCTCCTGCTCTGGACTGAGCCCAGGACGGTAGCCAGCAGCCTTCACCCGCCCACCTGAGCTCACCAGGGCCCTGGCATTCAGCCTCCACCTTTGTTTTCAGAGAGTAGCTGGGTTGCCCTGTGGTGGAGGGCCTCCCTACCCCTAATGCTTTATGTGGACTGTGGAATTTGCAGCCCTATAAGCTGTTTAAAAATGCCTCTCGAAGGGGGGGGTTTAGACACACTTGGCAAAAGGCAAATCCCATTAGCAATTGTCTAACTAATCCTGGCTGTTAGAGAACGCCGTGTTCTTTGCAGGGAGGCTTAGAGTCCCTTCTCTCCTGGGTTAGGGGCCCTAGCTGGTTTTGTGCCCCCCTCCTGCACCCCCTCCCCTGTCCCCAGCCTTTGGAGCCTAGAGCGGAGGCCGGCCCAGCCACCAGGGGAACAGACGCTTTAGGCCTGGCTGCGGGGAGGCTGCAGTGTCGGGGCCATCTGCTCTCCCGGATGTTTGTCTTCGGTTTCCCTGTTGCCTGCTTGTTCTTCTGCTCTTTCTCCTCTCTTTCCTTTCCCCTTCCTTTCCCCTTCCTTCCTCTTCCATTCCCCACCTTTCTCCTCTATCTTCCCCTCCCTTTGCCCTCTCCACTGCCCCTTTCAAAAAATAGAGTTGAGGCAGAGTCTATTTTAGGTAGAAGTAAAGCGTTTGGAGACTGTCTTTAATCAGTGGAGGGCGAGGGGCCGACGCTGGTGTTCTGAAGACAGAGCTCAGTGTTGAAAGGGCTGGAGCAGGTTATCTGGAGCTGGCCATGGACCTGGGGGCGTGGAGCTGACCCTGTGGGCGGAGTCTGGGGCTGCCTCTGGACCTCCTGAGGAGCTTCTCCGACAGTTTTGTTTGTCCCGTTTATTTTAAGAACATAAAAAAGGGAGGGAGGGAGGGAGAACAAACACCCACCTGGGTCTTTGAAACAGAAGCAATCGGGGGCCGGCGGGGGGCATTAAGACTGACAGGTGGGGTTCCTCTCGCTCCCCTGCACCGCCTTTCCCCTTCCTCCTGCCCCGGGAAACTCGGCCTCCTCTGTAGCGTGTGTCCTTATAATCCGTTTTCGTAGTAACTGCACGTGTGAGAGTCCATGAAATATGTGGCCGTGCTGGGCATGTGTTTTAGAAGCACACTAAACGCCGGCCTGGTGCGATGCTCTCAACTCCTTCTTCTTGTTTAACATCATGCTTTCAAGACTTGGCCCTGTTGATGTTTCCATCTGGTTCGTTTCTCCTCAGTGCCGAGAAGTGTCTCACTCTGCGACTGTGTCATGGTTGATTTATCTGTCGCACTGCGAATGGATACTTGGTTGTTTCTGGTATTTTTATGTTTTAAGAACATTGCCACAAACATCTTCCTGCCCCTCTCCTGACACAGGCCTGTGCCCAGGCGGCTTCAGGCCTTCTGGCCACGTTCAAGCAGGCGCAGACCCACTGCTTGGAGCCCCTTGGGCTTCTTGGCACTTCACCAGACCAACTAGCTCTCCCAGCAGAGGAGCGTTTGGGGGAGCCTGGAGGGATAGAGTCGGCAGTCGATGAGGCCAAGGCACGGTTTGTATCATCAGCCCCTCCCCATGCCGACTGCCCTGGGTTCTTGTTTGGTTATACTTTGCGTTAATGCATTTATCATAACACCACTGACGAAAGCTCAAACATGTCTATCTCACCCGCATTCCTGCCTCACTAGCACAAGTGTTTTCACTTTCTGCGTCCCCTTGGGTCTCCGTCCACACGCGTACTTATCTGCAGTAGTAATTGTACACGTAGCATTGCATATTCTGTATTTCCCACGTAAGGATATGTTACAAATGCTTTTCACCTTGACACAGTCTTCATCACGACCATGTCCGTGGCCGCACAATATTTTCCTCTGCCCACGGGGTCGCTCCCAGCACCCTCAGGTCGTGTTGCCGTCTAGAAACGGAAGGAAAGCCCTCTGGGCCGCAACCTGCCCAGCTTCTCTGCCCCAGACGCCCCGTCACTGCCACCTCCTTTAAACCCCCACCCCCCCCTCCCCCCCGGCAGCAGAAAAGCACCCAGACTAAACTACGGGATAGTATCAGCACATGTGGCTTCGAGGTTGTTCCAAATACCAAGAGGCTCCTCCCAGGAGGAAACAGTGTGGAGGGGCTCCTGGGGCCTTGCGCCTTCTTCTCTAGGTCGGGAGGGAGGCGGTCAAGGTGACTCTAGGCACTGCTTGTGGTCCAGCTCAGCTCCCCGGGCAGGGGCTTGGCCGGAAGCCCTCCAGGAGCGCAGAGTGTGCGTTCCAGGCCCCGAAGCTAAGTGTAGGTGGCGCCAGTAAAAGACGCCAACCCCAGGCAGCGGTTGCATGGTTCCTGGACCCCTGGCTGCCGGGCTCACGTCGTCTTTGTCCTCCGTTCCCGCAGCCAACTCCCTCCAGCCCACGCGGGGTTCTGTTTATCCTGCTTAAGTGAGGCACCGTCTTCTGTGCCTCTGCCTTCTCCTGAGCCAAATACTCAACTTAGGGATGATAAAAAGATAGTGACAGCCCTGGCTGGTGTGGCTCAGTGGATTGAGCTTGAGCTGCGAACCAAAGGGTGGCCAGTTCAATTCCCAGTCAGGGCATGTGCCTGGGTTGCAGGCCAGGTCCCCAGTGGGGGCACATGAGAGGCAACCACACATTGATGTTTCTCTCCCTCTTTTTCTCCCTCCCTTCCCCTCTCTCTAAAAAATAAATAAATAAATAAAATCTTTAAAAATAAAAATAGTGATGAAGTTACTAAGAACAAGACCTAATATTTATGGCATACTTACTCTATACCAGATACTCTGCTAAAAGGCATTGTATACTTGTCATCCCACTTATTCCTTGCAACAACCAAATAAGATGGGGAACTGTCACTACCCCCGCCTGACGGCTGGGGAGACGCGCCCCGAGAAACTCAGCGACTTGCCCGGACCCGCCTTAGAATTCTAGCCAGACTTCCCCGCCCTCCCAGCTGGGAAACGGTAAGTTGAAGCGAAGCAGAGATGAGCTGCTCCTTTTCATTCCCTCCAGAGAAGCCCCCCCCTTGCTGGTGTTGAAGTTATTTTGTATAAAGGCATCGATTAGAAATGTTCCATCCCTTTTAAATTTCCCCTTAGAGGCTTTGCCCTACTTTCGCCTCAGAACGCTCTGCTTCTGGGAGGAGGAGCAGGGAGTTCCTGGCGGGGGCGGAAGAGGAAGAGGTGGATGTAGCCCCAGCCTCCTCGCCCCCAGCCTTGGCGAGGAAGAGGAGAGGAAGATGGGCGGAGCAGAAACCTGCGGGCACAGGGGCCTTCCTGTGCTCTGGTCACAAGCCCCCCGCCCAGGCGCTGTGGGAGCTCGGTAGAAAGAGCAGCTGTATTTACAACAGGCAGCCCAGGGTCCCTGTCCCAGCTGGGCCACTTCCTAGCTGGATGACTTTGGGTGGATAACCAGCCGTACTTCCCACAACCATCTGCCGTGAGGATCGAGGACTGATGGGGGGTTGGAGTCTGTTGAGCCTCGCATGGAGGAGATGCACCGGAGATGACGGCTTCCCTCTCCCGCTGGTCTATTCATCCTGGAGGGAAACACGCACACGGGGCTCTTGGGCCGAGCTCTCTGAGACCCAGTGATGGGACGGGGGCCGGGCATGGCGCACTTCGATTTTTTCCCTGTCCACGTGCCAGAAATGGGCATCTCCGGTGGAAGTCTGGCTGCGTGTGCAGTCATATGTACCTGGTCGTCTTGGGCTTTTAGACTTGGGCTTCGGTGCTCAAAGTCCCAAATGCAAGCGGAGATGGTTTTCCCAGAGTTGTGGGGAAGGGGTGGCAGCGCCTGAGGCCTGGTGGGGCTGGTCCTTCTTGGAGTCGGCCGAGGACTCCTCTGCAGCCAGCTGGGGGCTCTCGGCTCTTGCTTTGCCATCCTGGTCCCCACAGACGTGGACTTGAGAGAGGATGCAGCCCTGGGAACAAAGAAGGCCCTCTAGAGAAACTGGCACCGAACCAGAAAGTGGACTTCTTTGCCTTCGGATTTTGTTTCTCCTCCCCTCTCTGTCCCCTGTTCCTGCTTGCCCTCCTCAGGCCACCTCGGAATCCCACATCTGGGCTACACGCAGGCTGGCTGCTGTGTCTAATCATAGTGGTGGGCGGGCCCGGCTTAACCCAGTGCTTGTAATTGCCCAATTTTAGAAAGACACTGATTCTCTGATTAAAGAACTTTGCCAGAGCATTTCAGAGATAGGCATGGTGATGGGAGGCACCCCTCTGCAGCCTTGGGGTCGGCTGCTGACTCAAAGCCCAGCCTGGCCCTCAGGGGTGGGGACGCAGGCCCCCAGGGGATAACTGCAGCTGGGAGGGTGAGAGCTGGACCTGCCCCTGTCTCTCGTGCTCCGACACACAGCCCCCTCCAGAGGCCTGGACAGCTCCTAGCGCATCTTGAAGCCCCATGAGAACTGGCTGCAGTGCGCCGCGGTGAGAATGGCTGTCCTCCAGGGCCATTTCTCTCTGGGCCTATTCTTAGCATGCCAAGCCACTTCTTCTAATAAGTGCGAACATAATGGATTCGTTTATTCCTTTTGAAGACGCGACCGCCACCACATGCCTGCTGCGCGGACCGCCATGGCAGGTTAAACTCACCAGGGCCGTACTTCTGGTACCTTGGCGTGCCCCCCACAGAGAAGTAAATGTCAGTGGAGCAAATTACCGACTGAATGTGCTGGAATCTGTAAATAGTAAATTGCTCCAGCTTTCACTTGCCCGTGTACAATTAAGGCTCTGGTCAGCTGCCGAGGACCCGCGGCTGGATAGTGTGAGGTCGGGAGGGACCGACTGCTGATGGAGAGACAAGTGTCCCCGAAGGGCTGGGCTGAGGCTGGCACTGTGGGCTGTGGTCGGTGAGGGGCGGCTCTGGCTGCAGGAGAAGCAGCGGGTACAAAGAGCAGGGAGGCAGAAAACCCAGATGCAGCTGTAACCCAGGGAGGGGCTGCTCTGATTTTTCATCTGTGGGGGTCGTGGGAGCTCTGTGTTGCATTTCTTGCCCCAGCCCAGGACTCCAGTGAGAGGGTGACAGCGTTGCCGCCAGCATGCTCCCTCCAGCGACTGCCCCCTCAGAGCCGGTATTGGAACCTTCCCAGGCAGTGGGGCTGGAGTTGGGGACCCCTGGCTCGCTGGCAGCCAGCTGTCCTCCTGTTCTGCTGCCGCCCTGGCCCCAGGCTCCTACCGGATTTAGCCCTGCCACCCCCGACCAGTGGTTGAACCCTCGTGGCATGGTGGATTCACATTGGTTTATGTGTCTGTATGCTGCCTGGGAGTATGACTTTTACACCACCAGTTAGGTTTAGACTCCTGGAAGGTGGGGGCAGCTTTTCCTGATTCTTTGGGATTGGTTTAGCATTTATCGGCTGCTTCCGTGTGCTGAGACCCCTGTTCGAAGTTCTTTGAATACACAGCTCATCGGTCTTTACGTGGTGGGATAAGGCGGGAACCACAGGACATCCACTGAGTGGCCCAGAGAGGGGAAGGGACTTGTTCGGGGTTCTGTGGAGAAGGCATGTGCAGACCCAACGGCAGCTTCTATGGCTATGCGGCGGCCGGGCCTGGATTCTCTCCCCAGGCTTTCCTACTGTCAGCCCTGAGCCTGGGTCTTCTCCGGGGTCCCCGTGAACTCTGGGAGGGAGCTGTCCCCTCCTGCTGGGGCCTGTGGCCAAGCCAGCTCTCTCTCTTGCAGGCATCCCCACGCTCATCGTGCTGGACCCGCAGGGGGAGGTGATCACGCGGCAGGGGCGGGTGGAGGTGCTGAACGACGAGGACTGCAGGGGGTTCCCCTGGCACCCCAAGCCCGTGCTGGAGCTGTCCGACTCCAACGCCGTGCAGCTCAACGAGGGCCCCTGCCTCGTCCTTTTTGTAGGTATGAAGCGTATGAAGCAGAGCGGGGCGGGCGTGGGGTCAGGGTGGGCGGGACAGGACGGAACTCTTGGGGGCATGTCTGTCCCTACAGCTTCCTTCTGTCACAGAACAATGCAGAGCCTGGGCCTTTGTCTCTCCCAGCAGCCTTGCTTTTGACCCCAATGATTTATTCATGGCTCTCCCCCTGCAGGAGGTGTTCTGGGAGCTGCTGCTGTGCTTCCCTTCCTAGCTGCTCCCAACTGCCAGCTGGGAAGAATAGGTCAGGCCAGAGATGCCCAGGGGCCCCCTGATGAACAGGCCCTTTGTTGGGGAGGAGGCGGGGCTGCACTGCAGCAGCTGCAGGGGCTGGCCCCTTCGGGCTCGGGCTCAGGCTCAGCCAGGACAGCTTCCGCTGGTCACCTATGTCCTGACCAGCTGGCCCCGGGCTGCTGGAGCTGGCCCCGCCTCAGGTGGCACCTCTGTGGCCAACTGCCCCTCTCAGTCTCCCCTGTCTGGCTCGCTGTGGCACTCGGTGGGTGACTGCTGCGCGAGGCTGGAGGGCGCAGGAACATTCACGCTTGGCTCCCTGCAGCCCTGACGATGACTGACTCCTTTTGCAAACAGAACAGCTGCTGTGCAAGATCCACCACACCCTCTGCTCTGGGACTTGTTGCTCAGCTCCAACGCCAAGTAATTTTGGGTCCAGGGATCATGGCCGAGAGGCTGCCATCCCCGCTTCAGTGAGGCAGGTTTGGGCGTCTGTGCAGCATCCCGCCCCGTTCTCTGGAGGTCTGGCTTGGAGACACTACTTGGACTTAGGGGGATTCTTAAGCAAACTACTTGCAGGCTGGTCTTGTGTTTAGAGGACAGAGGCCACCTGGGGAAAGATGGCCTTGGGGTTTTCCTGCCTGCTGCAACTCCCACACCTTTGTCCTGGGGGCTAGGGAACAATTCTGAACTGAGGGGCAATCGGGAACCTCACTGGCCATCTGCAGATGTGGAAACAGGGTCCCAGAGAAGCAACGCCAGCTCCCAGCGTTGCGGAGCTGATTAGATACGGATCTAGAGTGTGTCCCACTCTAGAAGGCTCGCTGCATCTTCTGGGTGAAAGTCATCTGCTGGCACCTGCTCCCCCAGCCCCCCAGCTCTGCGACTTGGGGGTGTCGGTCTTGTTCTCAGTTACAGGGTTCAGCAGGAGTGAGCCCTGGGGCCCCCAGTGTGTGCCTGCTCCTGGAGGCAAGAGATGCCCCACAGGGGGCTCTGGGGAGCCTGGGTGGGTGCCCTGCGTGCAGCAGCCCAGCCCCTCCCAGGTGAGTCTGACTATTAGCTGTGCCTCCCCACGGCCACCACCTCTGTCATGTTCATTAGGAAGTCAGTGATCCGAGGTCATGGCATCCCATCCTGTGACTGAGAGAAAACCTACCTGGGACCTCAGGTCCTGGCTTAGGGGAAGCTTAACTTCCCAGGTGGGCTGTGAAGCATTCAGTGAAAAGGATCTTGTTCGCTTGGGACATTGGTGCTACTAGTGAGGTGAGTTATCCTGGGGAGTGTGGTGCAGAGGAGCGCCGCGCGGGCCAGTGAGCACCTGAGACCCACCCCCCTGCACCCAGGAAGCGAGGCCTGCATCCCCAGGAAGCTTTTTCCACTCAGAGCCCGCCCAGCCGGGCAGCCAGGCCCCGGACTCAGGCGCCCTTGGGAGGCAGCGCTTGCTGACAGGCCGTCGTGTTTCCCGTCTCTCTCTCTCCCCATCAGATTCTGAGGATGACGGGGAGTCTGAGGCAGCCAAGCAGCTGATCCAGCCAATAGCCGAGAAGATCATTGCCAAGTACAAAGCCAAAGAGGAGGAGGCGCCGCTTCTGTTCTTTGTGGCAGGAGAGGTGAGAGTGCAGCCAGGGCCAGAACAGAAGCCGATGTTTAGAACGTGAATGATGGGTTTTGGGGATGTTGAAGGGCGCCCTGGGTCAGGGTTGATGGTGCTTCTTCCTGGGAGAGCCCACAGACAAATGTGGCGTGGAAAGGTGTGTCGTCAGCAGTCACAGAACACTATTTCCTGCCTTTGCTGCCCCCTCCCTCCCCACTCAGCGGCTGCAGAGCAGCAGGCTGATGCCCTCCCTGCAGGTGCTCAACTCCCAGGCTGCTGGGGAGGAGTGGCCGCCACCAGGATTGTGGTCAACACTCACTCCCGTGGGGCTGGGTTTGAACCGGGCCCTCGATGCTTTACAGGGTGTCTGCTGGGTTAGTCCCTCCTCACCGACCTGCCAAGTGGGCCTTTACGCTTACAGGGGTCCCGAGGGGGGCTACAGCTCTGACCTGCAGCTCCCCGGCCAGCACAGGGAGAGTGCTAGGGTTGAAACTGCGGACATCCCCATCTCTTTCACTCAAAGCCTGGCCCCTGAAGCTGGACTGGATGGAGCAGAGGGCTCTTCACAGGGTGGGAAGGCAGGGCCCCAGGGAAGGCCTGCCTCCCCCAGGTGGACGGGCCTCCGGCCTGCAGGCGCAGGCGTATCTGTAGGAAGGCCACCCTCCCGCCCAGGAGCCGTGCTCCACCATCTCCCCACTCCGCCAGCCTCCACCGTGACCTGGTTATTGACAGACACACGTTTTGAAGCCGCTACCCTCCTTCCACCCATCTGTCCCTCCAGTTGGTCAGAGGCCTGTGCTCATTTCACGCTGCGTCTGAGTCCCAGGAGAGGCAGCAGCAGCCAGACACCCTGAGCCAGCGCCCATTCATCACCCCCTGAACAGCCTCCCCGCTAAGCCCTGCTGGGCCCCTTGCAGGCTGCTGAAGTTGCCTGCTCAGCGGCCGTGGGGCGGAGGGAACAAAGCGGGTTTGCAGGGCCCTGCCCGGGGCTGCACGAGCCCACCCCACACAAAGCACACATGGCGACTGCTCTGAATGTGTGAAACGCTGACCCTTTGCACTGGCTCTGGGAGAAGAGATGGCGCAGAGCAGAAAGAGCTGGGCTGGGGACGGGGCTGGAGGGCTCCTGGAACCGCTGTAGAAATGTGGTATGGCTGAAAAGGAACATTTGCCGGTTTTCTACGTACCAGGCGCCAAGCCAGGCGCTTCCCCTGCACCACCCCATTTGTCCCCAGCTCTCCGGCTGGGAAGTCATCATTACTGTGTCACAGGAGAGGAAGGCGAGGCTGGGGAAGGTGGGACTACTCCAGTCAGGTCGGCCTCCCCCAGCCCCGTGTGAGATGCTGTTAAATCCATGTTACAGGGCAGGAGGCCTGGGCTCAGAGAAGGGACTTGCCCGAGTCACACGTTAAGTAGGCAGCAGAGAGGAATTGGGTGTGAGGTCAGTGTGACGTCAGAAGCAGGGCCCTGCTCCTTCTGCCCTTGTGGTTGGCAGGTGAATGGGCCCACCAGGTATTTGGACAGAGGACCTTGGTCATCCATTGCTCCATTCCCTACCTGGCTGCCCCGTCCTTCCTGTGTGCCTTGCCTGGGCCCCTGGCCTCTGCAACTCTGGTGGTCCAGTTCTCTGTCCTGCCGAGAAGCACGGCAGTGAGGAGTGAGGACGGATACCAGGTGCTGGAGCATCAGGCAGTGACTGAGCGCCCCTGAGCCCAAGGCGCCAGCCCTCTCATTCCACCCAGGGCTAAGGGGTCCCTGGGTTGTCTTGCTCCTGGCCACTCTGGCAGGCAGAAGTCATCCCTTCTGAAGCCTTAGGGATGTTAAAATTCATCTCCCTGTGGTTTGCTCAGGGGGAGAGGGGAGGGAAGTGGTGGGAATTGGACATGCAGTATTTGTCCAGGTGTCTCCCCCGACCCCATTTATCATGAAGATTATTTACTGGCCTGTTGGGGGGGCCTGAGCTGGGTAAGCGGCACCAGAGACGTCGAGTCCCCTGGCAGTGCTGGAAAGTGTGTGTTGTTTCTGGGGTGGGGAAACAAGACGACCACCAGTAATCTTCCTAAAGATTTGCCCTTTGAGGGAGTGATGGGGTTTTTTTTGTCTCAGAAACCCGTGAGCTATAAATTTCATGGTTCTTGCTCGTCAACATTTAAGGCCAGGAACACCCCAGCCCTTTCTCAGCAGGGCGACTCGGGGCCTTTCATCCAGTTCAGAGTGTTGTACACCGTATATAGCAAGACATCCCCGGGACCGTATGCAGAGTCCAGTTTCTGTCACCTGCCAAACAGCGTAAAAGGTGATCCCAGATGATCGGCCCCTCGCAAATCTTTCTCCTCGGCTTTGGATTTCTGTGTTTGCCTTGATACTTCACAAGGCTACATCTGACACTAGGGAAGTCCCCTGGACAGTCACGGGGATGTGTGGCATAGGGCAGCTTCCTGCTCAGACACATACAGCAACCCTTGTAAACCTTGGTGTTATTTTTATAGCTCCGTCCTCCCCACTGGTTCTGCGGGCTGGCCTCCTGAAGCCACACGGTGGGGCGGGGCAGCTCTGTTTAAACACCTTCAGAGCTGAAGTCCAGGTCGGCCTCAGGTAATCCACAGTGGGGCCGCAGAGGGTTGGGAGTTGATTGCAAAAGTGAGTAATCAAAGGACATCACATTTTGGCAGAGCAGAGGACATGTGAAAGTTGCTTTCGTGCTAGGAAAGAACGAAGACTTGCCTGGGGGTTCAGGGTGATGCAGAGAGAGAGTCTGGTGAACCAGCCTACCCCTCTGCAAGGCCGGCCAGGGTCCACTGCCCCTTGTTCGGAGAGCCATCTTTCCCGGGGGGGCCCGTGAGGGGGTGGTTCCATTTGTGCCATCTGGGACCCCTGGGCCCGTGGACGGTTGACTCTTCCTTGAAGACTAATGGGTTCTCTCTCCCTTCTGGTGACTTCCAGGACGACATGACTGACTCCCTGCGAGATTACACCAACCTGCCTGAGGCTGCCCCTTTGCTCACCATACTGGACATGTCCGCCCGGGCCAAGTACGTGATGGACGTGGAGGAGATCACCCCTGCCATTGTGGAGGCCTTTGTGAATGACTTCCTAGCAGAAAAGCTCAAACCAGAGCCCATCTAGGGGAGCTCGGCCGCATGAGACATTATTTAAAACTTGGTCTCCTCCTCCTCCTCCTCCCCCCTCCCTTCCCTCCGCCCACGGACTTTCTCAGCGTGTCCTGAATCACACAGCCCAAGTGTCCAACCTCTCTGGTGCCTTGTTTTCTGCATTAACTCCTCAGCTAGCACCCTAGGGTGTGCGTCCTCTCAGCAGCAGAAGAACCCACCATGTTTGGAGACTCTGCTTGGGATTTCCGGGGCTGCCGTAGCCCAGCCAGAGCTGGGGCTGCACCTCTGTCAGTCCCCCGCTCTCGGGGGAGTGTTCGCCAGGGTGTCCTGATGAGCGAGTGTGAAGGGACCGCACCTCGGTGCTCTGGCCCTTCAGTGACTCGGGCGGAGCAGAGAAAGGGCCAGCGCCTCATGAGGCCTCAGCTTAGAGCTTCTGGTGAGAAATCCTTTTCTAGGTGATTTAGTCTGTCTCGGTCTGAGGGGGAAACTCTAGTTTGTCAGTTGATTCTCGGGCAGGGAATCTCAGATCTCAAAGGAAGTTTGTGTTCTTTTCTGGTGAGAAAAAAGAAATAGCTATAGCAATGATTCATGGAGTAATTGCTTCCTTTGATTGAGCTGCTACCATGGGATAAGAGCTTCTCATTCCTTCCTTATCTCTTTCTTCCTTGATCTTGACCTTCTCTAAGTTTCTGCCTTCTCATGTGAACAGCCCCTACAAGCTCAGAATTTTGTTAATAAATTCTTCCCCTTGGACATCTTCCCAAGAAGATGCACTTGGCCATGGTTCTTAAAGGAGCACCGCCTCTTGCCAGCACAGACCTGACTCAGCCTAACTCCGGGCCTGGGACTGCCAGAGCTTGCTGAGTGCTTGGGCCCCTCTTTGGATACTCATCATTCCCTTTTCTTTTCACAGCAGAACTAAAAAAGAGACAAATTACCAGAAGCCTGGCTTTTTTCTAAGAACCTGAAGAAAGAGCTGTGCCCTGGGGTGGGAGGGCAGAGGACACCTTGATGGAGAGGAGGCCTCAGATCCACTTTGCCTGGTAGCTCGGCTCCTTATTTGGGCTGAACTGAGCACAAAAAGGAGAGTAATGTCTGTGTTCTCAGGAGCTGGGAAAGAGGGCTTTGCCTGGGGACGTGCAGGTGTCCACCTCTCTCAATCAGGAGGCGTCATGGTCTTGAAAGCAACCCCAGGCCTTACCCTTGACTCCACTCTCAGTGCTCAGCCAAGACCTTTCATTTGGAAAACCCAGCCCCCCCATTTAGCTGTAACACTCTTGTTCCGGCCAAACTGGATTGTTTATTTGTAGGTCAGAGGTACAAAATTAGTTGGTAATCAGACTGTTACTTGATGTCACCAGCCTGAAAATGCAGTCACCTCGTAAATAAAGCAGGCATCTCTGGACGTCATCAACCACTTGGCCTTTCCTGTCCTTAATAACAAAAATTGTAGTGCTGTGCCCTCTTAGGAGGTGGGCAGTGGGGGAGGGGACACTGGATACCTGGGACCTATGTGTCAGGATTGTCCAGAACCCTGAGACCTACCGCGGCCATCTGTCAAATCCTCTGGAGGTTGGGGACTCGTTTGGATCAGAGTGTCAGAGGCAGGTCCCCGCTGAAGTTCTGGCTGCCCTCTCTGCTGGCTGGACTCACCACTGCAGGTGGTAGACCCTCAGATTAGACATCCTGGTGGACACACACGCTCATTCCCTCCCTGTCGGGGGCAGGTGCTCTGAAGTCAGAGAAGTGCGGGTGGGCAGCACAGGACCCCTGCCTGTGTCTCCCTATGAAGAATGGGGCAGTAGTTGGAGACCCTCACACCAGCTCTATCTTAGGGCCAGGTGCTTCTCTGGGAACCTGCCAGTGTCTCCCTTGGGGGCTAGGGTGGGGACAAGGAGAGGTTCACCTTGATGGGAAGATGGGTGGGATTGCTGTTTGTGCCCTGTATCATGATGACCTTGGAAGAAAGGAGGTCTCAGCAGCTACTTCTGGGGCGGAAGGAGCAAAGTCCAGTGAGGAGTCCCCGTAAGTCATTGCAACAGAAAAATTAGTTCATCTGTGATCCTTCTATGGCCCATGCAGGGCTGACTGAACTGCTTGCCACTGATGTCAACCGGATCCTCGACACGAAGCTGCCAATTAGAGCGGGTGTGAGGGTCAGGAAAGACCACCGAGAAGGCTCGCTGGGAGGGCGTGTTAGGTTCATATAGTGGCGACCTGGGGGGAGGTCCTGGGCGGGGGGCACAGCCAGTGCCAGTGAAATGACCATCTTGCTAGTGCTAGAGACCTTAAAGGTGATCGATGCAGGCGAAGTGGGTGGCTTCTTAATTTCTACTAAGCACCTCCAAAATACCTTCAAATTCTTGTCGCTAATTGGAAGCAGGCTACCCCGCCAGCTGCCTCAGAGCTGCCGGGTGTTCAGGGTTCCTGACAGCAGCCAAGGAAACGGTGCCCTGCAGGCTGAGGCGGGACGGTGGCTATAAAAATGCCACCCCGGGCTCCAGGTCTGTGTTCGCCACAATGACTTCCAGATTCGCTTCTCCAGTCTTCACAATCGAGATGAGATTTTTTTTTTACCTGTCCCCAACAATAAAGATCTGCTTAAGATAAAAGGTACGTTTGGGATTGGTGTTACCATGCGAAGCTGCAAGTGCCAGAGGGCAGCTGTTAACCAGCTTCCTCTGCCTCCCTCCATGTGGGTCCTTGACAGCAACGGCGCAGGGGGCCGGTACTGCTCTTCTGGCATCAGCCGGGCTCCAAGTGGTAATTTTCAGCCAGACTGTGTTTTTTCCTGTTGCCTAATTAAAGACTCTGAAAAGCTGTTCTTTCCTGCTGCTTTTTTCTAGGGCAGCAAAATGAATTCTGCAATGATGTAAAGACATAGTAGGACATGGTCCAGGAACAGATCCGCCAGATCTAATAAGCTGTTGCACTGTCACCTTGGGGAGAAACCACACGTGTGCACGCACGTGTGGAAGGACTGTACACTTGAGTTAGTGCTGGAGGGACCTGAGCAAGTGTCCAGTCCATGCTCCTCTGGTCACGTGGCGTGGGCATGCGCACATTCTGTCCACTGTCATTTCCCCTGGACTGGGCAGGTCGTGCTTGCCCAATAGGACCGGGACGCCACTGCAGTACAGACTGTGGGGTGGCTCAGCCGCGCTCCCTGCAGCTCTTCTCCAGGAGCTGCTTTGTGAACGACTGGCAGGGGCCCAGGCTAGGCTTCCAAAGTCACCCTGAAGCGGCTCCCTTAAAGTGAGCACTTAGCCCACACCCCTCTTTGCTGATACCAACGGGGACAAGAGCTCGCCCTGCTTCCCTCCAAGCAGGCTGCTCAAGGGAAAATTCTTTGGGGACAAATAGCTGTTGTTTATTAGCTTCGTTATTGGTGCTAATAGTGCATGTGCAAAGGGTGAAATGTTTCCCAGGAAACGAAAGGCTTGTATGTAGGAGAATTTTGTATCGGGTCTACTTTATGGCTAGGGTTTCTCCGACAGGGAGAAGTAGGACATTAGAATATCCTACACACACCTTATGTGAAAGCATGAAGTAAATGTGCTTCAAGACATGTCTCACCCCCTTGGTGTTTGGAGTGCTTCCCACGCCAGGAAATGTGTTACTAAATTTGAGTAGGGCTTGTTCTGAGGGACTGTTAAGTTTCCATCAAATAATGTGCCAAGGCACGAAAGCCTCTGTCCCCAGGCCAAGAGGCCACTGGGAAGCCCAAAGGAGACAGACAGCTTCAAGTCTGGATTTGTGAGTGCTGGTGCCTCATGAGGAAGTCACCCACATGGCCCAGGATACAGCAGGGGGACCTTGGGACCAGGGCCATAACGTAGATCTCTGGACATCAGAGGATAGGGGAGCACCCCAACAGTCAAGAGCCACTCTGCCAGCTTGTGGTCAGTCGGTGTGTGGTGCAAGGGACGCTTGGAGGCCAGACCCTGCTGCAGCCACGTGGCCCCCAAAAACTTTGTTCCTTTCTTGCGTTTTGAGGAAGCAGCAGTTTTGGTGATAGCCCTCTTCATAAGAGGGGTCAACTGAAAAAAGCTGCTTTCCCCTATAAGCAAGTGTAGTAGGAAAAGAACTGACACCATCTGTAGTGTGTTCAGATTTCTTGGTCGCACTTGGCCTTTGAGCAGCAGCCCCAGCTGTCTTCAGCTGCTTCACCGTAACACAGCCCCCCAGTTCAGAGACTCGTCCAGAGCGGTCGCCCTGGCTCAGGCTGCTAGCTCATTCATTACCTCTGAGTATTAATTGACAAAAATAAGATCTTGAAGTTTTAAAGGTGTCCAAATGAGTTTCCTAAAAAATTAAAAGCTGAGCCAGTCAGATTTGCTCCTGCAGGAGGACGGAGGGGGCTCGGCCAAGCAGGGAGCCCTGGGCCCCGCAGGGCAGCCAGGGATTTTCAGCACTAGCCCTGGAACCCTGGGTGAGGTACTGTTTTGGAGTCTTCAGTGGCAGAATGAGAAAAATGGAGCTAGATGCAGCTCAGCCTGGATGGTGGTGACACCTGGTGTTGCTGTGGACCCTGGGGCAAGTGCTCAGTCCCAGCTGGGGCCTCAACGTGGGATCCCGCAGCTGTGACTGGCTCCCCCTGCCCTGAGGCTTCCAGCCGAGGGCCAGGCAGTGGGTCCCCAGTGTGACTGGAGACATCTGCATTTGCCCAAAGCTGCTTTCTCAGAGGCTCCAGTCAGAGGGAAGAGTTACGCTAGTTTGTTTTTGCTGTGACCATTTCTCATTTGTCTGCATTTTCTCCTTTTGATTCCACTGTCCTCACATACTTCAGATTCTGTCTGGAGAATGCGTGACAATCGGGATGAGCCTCCAACTTCAGCACCTCTGAGCACAAATGGCTTGCAAAGGCCCCATGGCGGCAGGAGACTCCTCACTCCGTCCTTTAGAACTAAAACCCAGGAAGTCCCCACCCTTCCAGTCAGGGTTGGGAACAGTTTCGAGGCATGGCTGCCACCTTGTGGCAGAAGTCATATTACAGCTATGTCCAAACACAAAGGCAAGGGGCAGCTTGGCCAACCTGACAGCCTCCCTATCAGCCAAGCAGTATTTTGCTTATCAGATACTGCTCGGTTTTTATTTCCTGGGGAAATGGTGACAGACAAGTGTTGGCCTCAAAATTGATAATTCAAGATAGCAATTTTCCAACAATAACTTCACCACTTCTTCCCCTGTAAGTCATTGTAAAGAAAGGAATTTGCCCCTTCCTGTTAAATTACACCCACAAGAATATGAAAGGAGCTCCCACAGCATGGTACTATGTAAGCCACTGACCACAAAGTGAATGCAACGTAATTTCATTTCCATCTTCCACCCAGGATAAAATAGGCTTAGAGGTACCTGCCAGGTATAGGCTATTTTACATTGTTGTTTTTCTGAACAAGGACAAGGTCTAGGGTTTGTTGTTCTTTCATTGATTTTTATTTTGTAACAAAAAGCAGCAGGAACAGTGACTCAGGGACAGAAACTGAGGGCTGGTTTCATGCTGAGCACCACCTTCCTTTCAGTGGTTTGTTTCTGGAGCACTTTTCCACGGTGCTGAGACCAAGTGTCAGCAGAGGAGTGGTCGTTTTCTGGGCTGCCTCCCAGACTTAGCCTGCTGGTGTGATGGGCAGTGTAGCCAGCAGACTAGGCCCAGCCTTTAGGGGTTCATCTACCCTCTAAGAGCTGACGGTCAATCTGTGGGCCACTTGCATGGGGCCCTAGGCAGACCCAGACTGGCGGGGAGGGGCACCAGAGCAGCAGTTCTGGCCCGTAAGCCTGGGAGAGCATAGGCTAACCAGAGACTGTTCCTGCAAAACCCTCCTCAAACACACTGAAGCAACCCCACCCTGCCACTTGAGGCATGAGTCTGCTTGATCTTTTGGTTCTCTTGAGAGGAAGTTCAACCAGGACCTGGGGCAGCCACAGGAGACGGGGGACCACAGCTCCTCTCAGGCATGCCGGCAGCTCAGCCTCCCTGGAATGAGCAGCGGAAGGGCTCCCAAGGAACCCTGACCACTGTAGGAGCCACTGCACAGAAAGGATGCGGTAAAACGATACCGCCAGTGTCCTTTGTCGTCCACGACTCCAACCACTTTCTCCATGCCTGCAAAGACACTGCTTGAAGTAGGCCTCATACTTCAGTCCAGCCCGCCCTGCACACCGTGACTTAAAGCACAGTGATTACTATCTGCATCTGCCCTCCTGTTCCAGGCCACACCCAGCTGGCCCCTGGTAAGTGAGGGTCTGGCTAGCTCTGGTCCCCTGTGGGTTTGACTGAAGAGCAGGGTCTTGCTGAAGTGTTGTGGGCCCAGGGGTCCCAAGTTCACATCCTCAGAACCTCAGCCTCCCTCCTGTCACAGCAGCCAGGAACGCTGGCATTTTTCTAAGCAGTTCTGTTCCTCTGTGCAGGAGAGAGGTTTAATGTAAGTAACTCCAGTCACTACGTTAACCAAATGTTCAGGAAGTGAGTAAAAGGGGTATAGCTTTCCTGACAGGTGCAGGGTTAAGCTGAAGATGGTAAAACTGTTGTCCTCCTTCCCTCAACAAAGAGTGCTCAAAAAAGACCTCTGCAGAGGTGCTAAGAACGCATACCACCACCCGATGGACCGAGTTGCTTCTACCAGCCGCTTCACCAGAAATGAGGGACCGCGTTACACGTACACAGTGGCTGTAAGTCAGGGCCTGAGCGAACAACCGCAGAGGTGGGCACAGCCGAGCCACAAGAACAGCTAGATCCTGAGGGCCATCACCTGGGGCCCTTACGTCTACATAAAAAAATCAGGGGAGATGGGAGATCTCAAGAGAATTCTGACCTTTGAGAATAAGCAGAAATCCTTTAAGGGAAATTATTTTTCCAGTAACCAACAGCATTGTGCCTACCTGCTGGGGAGCCCCCACTACTAACTCTGTAGGAGCTGGAGACCACCTCAAACCAAGGATGACTTCCACGTCCCTCTCAGTGGCAACTCCTGTCTCTGCTTAAGGGTCCGCCCTTAACCGCAGCTGTCTCCTCGCTTCAAACAGCAGGATGCTGGCGGCCATGGCCGAGTTCAGGCTGTCCACACCCGGCACAACAGGGATCAGCAGCCGCTTGCCCCCGGTGCCCTCAGCCAACTGCAGGGACTCCAGGCTCACGCCGTGGGTCTCTCCCCCTATGACTATGGCTGCTGGTGCCTCTGCCCAGTCCGAGTCGTAACTATGGACCTCAAGTTCAGGGAGCCAGCCTTTACCGGCTCCAGTTTCTAGAACCTCCTCTTCTTCTTCCTCATACTTGTGCAACTTCGAGAGTTGTCGGTCACACATCCAGCCATGGTCACTGGCTTTCTTAGATATCTGGGTCTGGGCATAAAGGCCACAGTTGTCTGCCACGTAGATACGGGTCTCTGGAGGCAAGTGACTGGGTATCGACTCCCAGTCCAGGTTGTTGATGACGGGCACCTGGAAATGCGCACCCATTCCCGCCCGCAGCACTTTGGGCTCCCAGGCATCCACACAGCCTGGAAGATAGAAGAGAGGATCCAATTAAGATTACAAACCTTCTACCCTGGCCAGGCAGCTCAGCTGGTCAGAGCATCGTCCTGATACACCACGGTTGTGGGTTTGATTCCTGGTCAGGGTACCTACAAGAAGCAACTAAGGAATGCATAAATAAGTGGAACAATAAATTGATGTTTCTCTCTCCCCGCCCCTTCCTTCCTTTCTCTTTAAAATAAAAATTTAATAAAAATTAAAAACTTAAAAAAATACAAACCTTCCCAGACAAGGTATGGAGTAAATCAGCTTAATTGTGATCAGGAGTTAAAGCAAAAAATGTCCTGCTGTAGCCTTCACAATCGCCGGCACCTCTGCCTCCCCCACGGTGGCAGCGTCCAGCAAAGGGGCTGTAGGAGGAACTCCCGTGTGTGAAACCGGTTCTATTCATCCCTTCAACACACCCCACACACATCTGCCAGACGCTGTGTGGGAACGTGAAGGACACTCAAGCCCCCGACCCTAAGGAGCTCATGGTTCAGAAGAAACACGAACAAGGTAACAGAAAACCCTTGCCCAAAGCAGGCCTATCATGAAGAACATCCCAGAGAACTGGACACTGAGCTGGACCTTGAAGGACAGGAGGGCCCCGTCCGAGAAAGGCCCCGGCAGAGGACCGAGTACCATAAAGGCGGGAATACCAGTCAAAGAACTGTAAGTACGGGGTGTCGGGAAAAGCGATGGGTGGGTGTGGTGGGAAACGAGATGGGAGGCAGGCAGGGACTGACTAAAAGGAAGCTGAGGACACTGGGTATGAGGAGCTTAGGGTTTTCTCCAGGGGACGGCATAATGACGCTGCAGTGTTTTAAACCCCCCGCCCCCGCACACCCACCCCTAGGTTGTAACAGGCATTTTAGGCTTGTCCCAGCTGTCAGATAAGTCTGTTTAGAACCAAGCTTCTTAGTCCCTATTTCTACGGAGACAGGAAAGAAATGTAATGAGGCTAATGTGTGTGTGTGGGGGGGGTGGGGGCGGTTTGACTTCCGAGGCTAAGAAAGACATCAGAATTTCATAATTGCGCTCTGTTGAAATCATTCCTTTCACAGGATTCAGATCGTCAAAGGGTTAGAAAGGCATCACACACCCAGCAACCTGAGAATTCAAGATTATTAAATAAAAACTTGACACCAAGTGTTAAAACTGGCATCTATTTCTTTTCCTGAATGCAGTTCTTTCTTTAATAACCTAGCAGGTGTAGAACTAATTTTAACAGACAATCAACATTTACTGAATTACTGTGTGCCAGGTACGATGCTAAGTATTTTATGTGCATCGGGTCACTTAACCCTTAAAACAGCCCTACCAGGCAGACTGTTACTACACCCACTTTACGGATGAGGAAAGTGACACCCAAAAATGTGCTCAGGCAGGTGAATGATAAGCGGCAGACTCAAGGCTCGAGCCCACGCATGTCTGCCCACAGGGCCAGCTCACAAACGGCCACCGTCCACGCAGCCCCGCGCGCCTTACCTTTGGTGAGCAAGACTTTGCTGCAGCCTGCCCCAGCAGCAGATCTCAGAATCGTCCCCAGGTTCCCGGGGTCACGGAGATTGTCACAAATCAACAGTAAGGGCAGTGCATGGTGAAGCCGAGTCTCTGGGAATGTCATCTTAACATGGTCGGGTTTGGCAAAGATCCCTGAGGAAACAAAACAGGGAGTATATTTGTCTAATGTGGGCATGGGCGATAATGTGACTTTTCCTTTACTTATCACTTTTTATATTCTGAATCACATAAATACATTCCAATTGCAAGACTTCGAACATAAAGTCCTACCAGCGATCCCCCATATAAGTGCTATCAATCTTGGCAGGCATCCTATTCTCCCAGAATTGTTCCATGCAGCTGCCTACATACATGCACACCCGCCCATACACGGTGCTTTTCTTCTTTCACACAGAAAGAAACCTCACTGCGCTAGTCTGTGATCTTCTCCAACTCTATCATGTCTTGGAGAACTTAACATTCTCATGTGTTCAGAGCCGCCTTATTCTTCTTGCTGCTACATGTCACTGTGTAACTTAAATGTGCCACATTTAACTTCCTTGACTGACGTTTAGACCACCTTCGGTTTCGTCCATTATAAACAATCTTGCAATAAACAACCCTGAACGACTCTCTGTGCATACGTCCAGGTATTTCCCCAGGAAAAACGCCTGTGAGTGAAATGAACAGTGTGTGTGCATAATCAATGTTAACCGATGCTGCCAAACTGCCCTCCCCACAAGGTATTCTAGTTCATTCACACCAGGAACACACAAATGCCTGTACCTACCCTACCAGAGAAGGCAGTGGAATGGTAGCAGGCATCTGTGCTGTAATAAGATCCTCCACTGAAGAGTCACAGCCGCCAGAGCATTCACCGGGGCAGGGAACCTTAGAAATCCTTTAACTTGTACTTGAACTGCAGTAGTGATGAGAACTCACTACTTCTAGAGGCCCCACTCACATAACTAGATTTTAGACGTCTGACAGGTTTACCCCCCTACTCAAATTTGAAATAAGACATGATAAGGACATGCTGAATAATATGTATTTTTAAAAGCCCTGAAATCACCAAAACAGTCATAGCGAAGAAGAGGCCACAGAAGTCCAGAATGGACTGGCCACAGCGCACACACCCAAAGCGGCAAACATGGTAAAAATGAGTGACACTTCACTGCAGCATGGAATAGTGATCAGGGGTAGCTAGTAAGAGTAGAGTTATCAGAGTGGGTGGGAAGCTTTAGTAGTCCAAGTCCTCGTCCTAGGGCAGAGTTCTGAGCACACAGGCACTGGTTCCCGTGACTTGCTGGGTTGCAAGAACTAGACAGTCGCCAGAATTTTCTCTCCCAACTAGTAACAGCACAGTGAGCCCACCAGCACAGGGAATACACAGGTACACAGGTATGGTGGGCCCGGACTAAACATCAGAATCTTGAAGATAGCTCTACCTGAAGGTAACTGTGGCTTACTATCTAAGGGAAACCTCTACATGTACTGCCATTCAGTTACAATATCAAAAAGGTATAAAGAGTTTAGTCTTTCCATGTTTAGAAAAAGCTTTCTAAGTGCTAACAGACATCACAGTTACATAAGCCTGGTTAGATACAACCAAATGAAGACAAGGTTTCCTGTTCAATGGGCTAACCAGGCCAGTGAATTGCAGCTGACTGCTTAGATCTGCTTCCAGAAAAGGGGAGTCAATTACAGATATCGTCCCACTGTCAGAGGTTTTGAGGAAACGGATAGCTAAATATTTTGATAAACATTTTCTTAATTTTTAGTTGGACATTAAAGGTTGAAGAAGTGACTTAAAAAAAAAAAGTGTGAGGAATAAAGAGCCAGAATACAAATGATGAAGAAACACTGGCTTCAGTTTCCAATAAAAATACTCTAAGATGCATGATTTATGTAAGATTTGATGTCTGTATTTTTCTGGATATCTTAAAAAAATGTTAAGCAGTAACATTTTGAATTTGGTTTAAATAATATATGTGTCTGTTACCCTAAGACACATATAAATCAATAACCCCCGGTGTCTACTAACATCACACACTGTATGACCACTGACCCATTATTCCTTGTGGTGTTACTAGGTCGGACCAATCCTTGATATCCTCAAATTTCACCTTAATGAGGCTGACCCCTTTCAGCTTGTCAATGGGCAACTCCTTTAGGTACTCCACGCGGCTGAAGAAGAAAACCTGGGGCACAGCACCAGCCTTGAGAGCGTCTGCAATCAGCCTGCGACCTTCCAACAGGATCTTCCCCTGCTTTTCCCGAAACGGCCTGGACTTAACTATGGTCATTACAGTGCTGTGGGTGGAAACAGACTAGTCGTTACCAAAAATCCCAGATACGGAGACACCTAATTCCAACAGACACAGAAACAGAAACAAACTTAATTCCGAGAGATACTTATTCTGCCCCCCCGGCACAACAAAAACCAGCGGGTGGCACCGGAGTAAGTCCAGAGGTTAAGGTCCCGCGGCGAGGCGGGAACTCAAACAGGACTGCCCCAAAACCTTTGGGAACACATCACCTCAGCCTTCTGTCCCCGGGTAAAGCCTTATCGTAGCGAAGTCCGGACTCTTCCCAAGTGCTGGGCTTCTGGGACGCGGGCGCCGCCCGCGGCCGCTGCACTCGCGGCGCGTGGGGGCCGCCCTCGGCCGCCGCCGCCGCCTTCCGGGGCTGCTGCCCGGGGCCGGGCTTCCGTTCCGCCGCCGGTCCGGATGGAAACAACACTTTCACGGGGCTCCGCCGCAGCGCCCGGACCCAGCGCCGGGCGTCCAAGTCCCAAACCTGGGCCACCGGCAGCAACGGTCGCGTGGGCCATCGCACGCCCTTCACTAGGATAGCCATCTTCCCCCACGCCGTGCGCTGCGTCACGAAAGTGAGCCGGCGGCGACCAATGACGTCACTGGGCTGCATCCTTCAATCTGTGGGCGGTGCGGCGCTGGGTGCGCGGCGGTATCTTGGCGCTGGTGGTCATGGCGACTCGCCGAGCGCTGCACTTCGTATTTAAAGTGGGAAACCGTTTCCAGACGGCGCGTTTTTATCGTGATGTCCTAGGGATGCAGGTGGGCGGGGCCGAGGGGGAGGGGGCGTGAGGGTGGCACGGACGGCTGAGCCGGACCGGGCGGAGAGAGGGCAAGAAGGAGTTTCAGCCGGAACCCAGGTGTCCGACCTCTGTCCCGGAACTTCCCATTAACTGTCGGGTTTTCAGCTTCAGGAAGAGTTTCGAGTCCTGATTGGGTTAGATGGCCTCTAAAAGGGGACACAGGCTTATTAGTCGCCGACTATGTGCTCATACACGTCCTTTCGCTTAAATTCATTCACAAATAGAAATTGTATATTGAGCTCCTGCCATTGTGGAGGTTCCAGTCTCAAGGGAAAGCTAGTAACTAAACAAAAATTCCAGCGAACATTAACTCAGCCTCTTTGGGTTTGGAGCCTTTCGGTCTCGATAATCCATCAGCTTATTTCAGAGCTCTGTTTCTCTCAGGGATGGTTTTAATAGTCTCTAGGATGCTCAGCCTCTCTGGGCGAATGCTGCGACTCTTCTCTCAGCAGTCCAGATCTAGGTGTGAAGTTGGAGCACAGTCTCCTGTGCTACACCCGAAAGGGGCCTCTGCAGCCCTGAGCAGCTATGTGTGACTCTGCATAGGTCGCTGGGTGACAAACAGGTGAAAGCTATTGGGGAGTTGCTAATGAGCGAGGACTTCAGAGGTGCAGGAGTCCGGTTTTGATACAGAGTGCAGAAGACGTGGGGAGCAAATATCCTATCTAGTTTCACCGTGTTCTGCTGAGCGTTGGTAACAAAGATGAAAATGACTTTGATTAAAGCTGGTCTGGGATGGAATGGGCATGGGAATTGGATTTGTACATAGCTAACAGTAACAAGTAGAAATTTGGTAAGTGATAGAAAACCACAAAACTTCAGGAGGTACCACCTATGAACTAGGAAGTGATCCTTCTCCAGACCTCAAATCTGCCAGCCCCATTATCTTAGACTTTCAGCCTCCAGAACCATAATAAAGAAATGTTTGTTGGTTATAAGCCAAAAAGAAAACCCAAAGCTTTCCTTTCATGTGTAAATGTTATCTACCATTATCAAAATACAACATAAGGAGAGACTTAGCTCCAACCTGGGGTGGTCAGAAATAATTCATGCAGGCTTTGCATTTGAGTTGATGTCTAAAGATAGGATTTCCACAGACCACGCTTAGAGGGAGTAATAGAAAACCTAAAGAGCCAGCGCAAGGGTAAGGTATGTTTGGGAAACACCCAAAGGCACCTAGTTTTATGTGCCTTTAGCTTGGATTCATCAGTTAAAGTTGAGGCAGTAGGATGTTAGTACAAATAGACTGGAACCGCTTCCAGTAGTACCTTGAGTTCTGTGCTAAGGAATTTAGATTTTGTGCCAGTGAGTAGGGAGCTCTTGCGTTTTGGAACAGGGCAGTGATGTGATCAGAGCTGTGCTCTACAGAGCTGATTTTACAGTGGTGTTGATGTAAGAAACGTCCGAACCTGTAGGGAATTTTTATTGTAAGAGTTTATTTAAGCCAAACTGACACAGTCTGGGAAGGAAGATCCCAAATGCTCCAGAGAGTGACAGTTTTGCAGTTTAAGGAGGAAATGAAAGGAAGAGGACACAAAGATGGGAGAAAGCAAGGTGGGGGGATTGGATTACAGGATAGTTAACAAGATCGTGTGCATTCTTGAGGATGGTTCTGCTTCTGAAGGGTCTGAAAAAGAGGCATTTTAAAGGTGTGTTAACCTAGATGCACAGAAACAATGGACAAGGCTAGCTTAAAGCAAATATAGGTTTTTTAAAAAAGGTATGTGCCTGGAGCAAGACTACCCACCATACTTGCCCAGTTAGAAATTTATGATCAGATCACCTTGTGAAGTTACTTTTAGCCACTGGACTTGTCAGATTTAGTATAGATCCCCCCCCCCTTTTTTTGTCCACAATGGTATTAGTGAAGGAGATCAATAAGTATGATTTTTAATTGAATTTTTAAAATATTTCATGTACACAGAGCTAGCATTCTGTGGTAAGGTCGGTGTCTTGAATGGCCCAGTCACAGAAGTTAACTTAGTCCAACTAATGAAGCCTATGTCCTTCACGCACTAAGGGAAACACAGGTGGCACACACTGAGGCTGTATTTCCAGATCAGACCGTGTGTGCGGGCTTGGGCAGATGTGGCAAGAACGAGGACTCTGGTTGACATCTCTTGGTTGGCTCCAGTAGACCTGCTGGTGACCCATCTTGCTCTCTGGTGCAAGGAGCAAAAAGGAGAGAGCTCTAAATACAATTTTTAGTCTATGGGAGAAGTGATAGGAGCTTGAGCTGGAACAGTAGTAGTGAGAATCAAAAAAGAAAATAGAAACTGACACATGGAGAGGTTCTGTGCTGTAACAAATTATCCATTTTCACAACATATTAGGAGACCCAGATCTGAAGCAAGAGTCCCAGGGTTACACAACTACTAGGTGACCGCCAGAATTTCACATCAGACTTTTCTAATGCTGAAGGCCACTTTTTTGCTCTGTAGCACTGCTTCCCAGTCTAAGTGAATTTCACGACTGTTCTTGGTTGCCTGGCCCTTGGTGTCAAGCTGTTCTTCCTCGCCTCCACTACTTCTAGCCTGGGAGAGAGACAAAGCTCACTGCCTTCTGTTCGTTTTACAAGTAAAGCTTACAAAGGATAATGTCTGTGTTTTGATTGTTTTAGCTTGGGCTGACTATGCTGTGTGTAGGACTAGTAAAACTTGACCATTTATTCTGATTCCCTTACCAGATTCTGCGGCACGAGGAATTTGAAGAAGGCTGCAAAGCTGCCTGCAACGGGTACGACACCTTGTTTCTTAAAATCTCCTTCAGTTCCTCAAAGTGGCATAAATGGAGGAGGCAATAAATTGGGCAACTTCAGGAACACAAATAAGTATATGCTGTGGATGAAACAATGTCTTATCAAGTATCTCTTAAGAGCTACTATCCCTTAGTAGCCATGGCAAGCTGGAAAATTCCAAAGCCTGGTGGGAATTACATGCTTGTTGATGGATATGCTAAAAAATAAATTAAGGTCATCGTGGAGGACTGCCTTCATAGGATTCTATTCCCTACTTTAGAGAATAGGTAAATGATCTTTTCCTCAGGTAAGTGCCAGCCAGACGGTCTCCAGGGCCTTCGGTGATGGGGCCATGTGCACTGTCTGCAGCTGCTTCTAGCTGTGGCTGAGGTCATCTCATCCTATGGGTACTTAAGACTGGAAGGAGCTTGCCCACCCCGCTGTCCCAATAGTTCTTTGGGGGAGGCCTGAGGCGGATTTTGTCTGTAGTCACTGGATTTACTTATTTCCTTTTCCTAGGCCTTATGATGGAAAATGGAGCAAAACAATGGTGGGGTTTGGACCTGAGGATGATCATTTTGTTGCAGAACTGACTTACAATTATGGCATCGGAGACTACAAGCTTGGCAATGACTTTATGGTAAATATCATTTTGTTCTATACTTGGCTACACCTTTTATTGAGGTCACTGATAAAGCTTTAGGTATGCTAACTGCTGAATGGATGGCCTTTTGGAGTAGTTTAGTGATAAGTTTTATGATGTTTTCTATTTAAAACAAAACCGCTTGGGTACCCTAGCTTCAGGATGAAATGTGTTCTTCCCATGGTTTGGAATCAAACTCAAGATGTAGAAAAATCTTGGAAGGAGACAAAACACCTCTAGAAGAATGATGAACCTCAAGAGGTAAAATGCCAGAGTCATCAGTCATCTGGTCAGGTCCCGATCACCTTCCAGAGAAGTGTTTTCCCTGGAGTGGACGTTATGATTGGTCTGGGCCGTCACGGCCAATCCTAGCCGGAGAAGAATCTGGGAGGGTTTTTAGGGTAAAGAGAAGAACTCATTCAAGAATTCCAGTTATCATGCACCTGTTACAGGAATAGTATCAGCCATTCATTAAGCAGTCACTATGTGCCTGTTTGGAATGCCACTGGGACCACATATGTAGCAAGAGAGGAGTGACTAATTTTTACTCAGAATTTACTGAGCAAATCTGCCTTTTGCTAGATGTTATTTTGGTCATTTGATCTCACTATTTGTATTTAACTCACATTAAATATCCACTATTTAACTCATATTAAAATAATGATATCTGGATGGAAGTTTTTATGAGAATCAAAAGTCTACAAAGTGTTTTGTAAATGGAAAGGACTGCTCAGGTTCAATATATTAATATGTTTGTTTTTCTCTTTTTCTCCCTTCATGCCTCTCACTAATGTATTCATTTAACTGATATTTACTGTGACTTACTATATGTCATGTACCTCGTTAGGTCCTGGGGGTACACTAGAGAGTAAAGCACATCCCTGGCCCGAGGAGCTTCCTGTCTGGTTGGGGAAACCAGGAAAGACACAACAAGAGTGCAGCGTGAAAGTGCTAGGATTGGGATAAGAACAGAGGGAAGTGGGGACACGTGGGATAATTCCAGCCTGTCCCTGGAGAGGTGAGGGTTCAGGAAAAGCTTCCCAGAGGTGACATCCGGGCCGGTGAGTGGAGCCGGGATGAGGGTGAGATGAGTGTCCGGAGCATGCGCACCCATGTGAAGGTGAGAGGGACTGCATCACCCAGAACTGTGAGCAGTACAGCCTGACGGGAGCTTAGTGTGTGAGGAAGGGAGTGGGTCGAGTTGGGGCTGAAGAAGTAAGCTGGGCCACACATAGTAAGATGTATTTTAGCCTTCAGTCTGAAAGTAGAGTGAAGCTATTTTTTGGCAGGGGAGGGCCGTAATATTTGTGATGTGCAAGAATCCACCTGGCCAGGGCATGGAAATTGGGTTGGAAGGGAGCAAGACTGAAGTTTGGAAACTAGGTCATAGAATTCGGTAAGTGACCAGCAGCTCCTTAACTAACATGGTAGGGGGAGCTGGAGAGGAGTGGAGGAGTTTGAGAGATGCTTAGGAGGTGGAGTTGGTACGGTTTGGTGATGGGGTGTACGCGAGAGTTCCTTCGTGTTTCTCCTCATCTCTTTACTCTCCAGACCCAAATCAGGGAGAGAAAAAAGAGCAAACCCGTCTCGGTGCCATCATCATTTAACTGGCTCAAGTCACACGGTGATTGGTGCGACTGCAAGTGCTTGGGTCACGTGGGTAGAGAACAGCTTGACGGCCCCGCCACGGTCTCCCTGAGACTGGTACTAAAAAAGCCCTGATGAAGGGCACCGTCTGTGCTTCCCAGTTCATGGAACAAAAAAATAAAACAGGTTAATTAGAATTCCCATATATATAAAGATACTCCTAGACATTAAAATGAAAAGGATCAACAACATAATAGGGTTTTTTTTTAACCTTTTTCAAAGATTTTATTTATTCACCTTTAGATTGGGAAAGGGAAGGAGAAAGAGGGAGGGAAACATCGATGTGTGATTGCCTCTCGTATGCCCCTGGGTTCCAAAGTTCCATGCATCCAAAGTTCCTTGAGCAATGCCTGACACACAGCAGGCACTCAATAAATATTTATTGCATGATTAAGTACAATAGTGAGTAAATTAATATACAGGTCAAGCCCTGGCTGGTGTGACTCACTCAGTAGATTGAGCACTGGCCCATAAACCAAAAGCTCACTGGTTTGATTCCCAGTCAGGGCATGTGCCTGGGCTGCGGTCCAGGTCCCCAGTTGGGGGTGTGCGAGAGTCAACTGATCTATGTTTTTCTCCCTCATGGATGTTTCTCTCCCTCCCTCCCCATCTCTCTAAAAATAAATTAAAAAATCTTTAAAAAACACATAGGTCATTTCACATATTTGTTAACATGGTATATATAATGTAAACTAAATTCCTAGATGTGAACCTACAAGGTCAAAGAATGAACACATCAATTATTTTGGTACTGCCAGACTGAGGGTATACCGATCTACACCTTTATTATCAATGTGTAAGAGAAGCAGTTTCCCAACACCCTTCCTACCTCGGTGTGTAATCACACTGTATTTTTACCCATCTGACAGGTGACCAATGGAAGCATGGAAGGTGAACATCTTATCCGTGTTTAAGAGACATTTCTAATTTCTTTTCTGTGAACTACTTGTTCACAGTTTTTGACGTTTTAAAAAACTATTATGTTGCCCTGGCTGGTGTGACTCAGTGGATTGAGTGCGGGCTGCGAACCAAAGTATCGCAGGTTCGATTCCCAGTCAGGGCACATGCCTGGGTTGCAGGCCACAGCCTCCAGCAACCGCACATTGATGTTTCTCTCTCTCTCTCTCCCTCCCTCACCCTCTCTAAAAGTAAATAAATAAAATCTTTAAAAAAATCATTTTTTAAAAAATATTTTATTTATTTATTTTAGAGAGGGTGAGGGAGGGAGAAAGAGAGGGAGAGGAACATCAATGTTCAGTTGCCTCTAATGCCTGTCCCTGCCATTGGGGACCCTGCCTGCAACCCAGGTGTGTGCCATGACCCGGAATTGAACCAGCAATCATTTGGTTCTCAGGCTGGCACTCAATCCATTGAGCCACACCAGCCAGGGCTATTTATTTATTTTTGGAGAGGAAGGAAGAAAGTGGGAGAGAAACATCAATGTGTGGTTGCCTCTTATACGCCCCCTCATTGGGGACCTGGCCTGCAACCCAGGCATGTGCCCTGACTCAGAATTGAACCAGTGACCCCTTGCTTTGCAGGCCAGCACTCAGTCCACTGAACCACACCAGCCAGGGCTAATATGTTATTTTAAAAGTGATTATTGTTGTGGGGAAAGAGCAGAGCGGAATAAGGAGGCTTGGGAGTGTAGGGCAGATGACTGGTTTTAATTTTAAGGAACATGTTGAGGGAAGGTGTCAGTGAGGAACTGACATTTGAGCAGAGGCGCAAGGCGATGAGGGAGTTGGCCATGTTGGTATCCTGGGGGAGATCGCGTGTGGTAGAGAAACAGCCTGTGCAGAGCCACCAAACAGCACCTGACGTGTTCAAGAAAATGCAGGGAGGCCAGTGTGGCTGGAGTGGGGTGGAGAGCGGGAATGGGAGGAAAAGGGATCAGAAGTGACAGGGGGTCAGATTGTGTTGGGCCTTTCAGGCCATTATGAGCCATCCCTGAGAGAAATGAAAAGCCAGCAAGGATTTTAGGCAGAGGGAAAGCAGGGTGGGGTTTGCTGTCTGAGAAGAGACTGCAGGGTGTGTTTCAGAAAGTCCGCCGTGCTGCAAAGCAGCTGGGGGACCGACAGGACAGCAGGCAGGGGAGAGGCTGCTGCCACAGTCCAGGCTGGACATGGGGCTGGCCTTGTCAGAAGGCAGAAGTGTTCATTTTTAGGTATTTTGATTACATTTAAATTAAAAGATGCCTTGATAGTTGGTATAAATTTTTTGTTTAAAAAGTAAAAAAGAAATTTCCCTCATTAGATCTTTGAAATTAGGAGAGATTACCTTTGGTTTCAATTCAGTAGCATTTGAATTTCTGCCCTGCAATTCATGAAGTTTGGAATCTTGTCCAAACTTAGGAGAAAAGTGCTCAAAACCTACTTTAAAATCACGAGAAGGAAATTTTGAATGCCAGTTAATTCTTAGGTGATTTGTCGTTGTTGACCTAAAAAAAGTCCCAACCTGCAGAGAATGCTCGTGAGTTGATTTGAGCCAAACTGACTACATTGCCAGGAATCAAGATCTCGGGAGCGCTGAAGGATGAGTTCTGCAGTTTCTTTTATACAGTTGGAACTAAGGAAGGAATGCAAGGAAGATTAACAATTAACAAGATTATGTGCTCTCTTGAGGGCGGTTACACCTCAGAGGGGTCTAGAAAAGACCCCCAGGATTGCTTCTGGCATTTCAAAGGTATTAACCTAGGAGCACAAAACAGTGGATATGGCTGGCTTTCAAACTTTCACTATGTTATAGGCCGGGGGCATGACTACCCACGTGACTTGCCAGTTATATGATCAGATCACCCTGGGGGTCACTGAACTGGTATCTACCCTCTTTGTCCACGATGTAAAGATGTTGGAGTTTTGTCTCATTATCTTGTGCTGTACAAGATCCATTGTGAATGATATTGCTGTTTGTCATAGGGTGTCACACTGGCTTCCAGCCAGGCCGTCAGCAATGCCAGGAAGCTGGAGTGGCCACTCAGGGAAGTTGCAGAAGGAGTTTTTGAAACTGAGGCCCCAGGAGGATATAAGTTCTATCTGCAGAATCGAAGTTCACCTCAGTCAGGTAATTATACTAATGAAAGCCCTCTGTCCAAAGACACCTTCGATGGATGGAGAGAGGGAGCTGGACTTCTTTCTCCTGTGGGGTCTTTCCGTGTTGACGTGACATGCCTTCCCCGAGCCAGTGTGGTTATTTGTTCTCTAAGAAGTTATGTTCTTTTATGGGATCTTTATAATTATTGGGGATCTAGACTGGTTTTATTCTACTCATAATGTAGCTACTTATGATACTTTCAGCTGCGAATAACAAAACCCAATTCAAACTAGCTTGAACAATAAGTAAATGTTTTAGCTCACAAAACAGACATTCTATAAGTAGGAAAGATTTCAACATTAGTTGATTCAGCAGCTCACAAATGGCATCAGGAACTGAAATTTGCTGTCTCTCTCCATTCGCTTGTCCACAGGGGTCCACTCCTCCGGGAGGCGGTGCCCCTTGCTGTCCTTGGCGTAGGCTCTGCCAGCAGCACTTGCGGCTGCATGCTCCCACGTTCTCTCCTGGTAGGGCAGGGAGACACCGGCTTCCTCTTGCTCTTTTTAAAGAGCAGAGCAGAACTTTTCTACTAGTCTTTCAGCAAACTTCCTGGTCAGATTTGACTCGTGTCCGTGTGTGAACCAATCACTGGCAAGAGACATGGGATTATCCTTAGACCAGTTCCTTGTATTCTCCACAGCGGAGGTCACTTTCCCAAACCGGAGCCCTGGTGGTCCGGGTGGGAGGTAGGAGCGGAAGGAAGGAGCCGCGCACTGAACTGACTGCGCGCGGAGCGGGAGAGAGCTTGCGTGGTGTGTTTCACGTACGGCAGAGGCGTCCTCAACATAGTGTATTTTCATTCCTGCAAATTCTGCTGCCGGCCCTGCCCAAAGTGAACAATACTGGTGGATAGCAAGGGCAATTTTGCCTGCCACTTCACTCAGCGAATACATGGACCTGAGATGGGAGACATCGTCCTCTTTCCTCCTCTGGTCTGCCACGGGTCCCTGAGTCCCTACGTGCGAATCTGATTGTTGGGCTGAATGCGTTTCCCCTGGAGCTCAGCAAAGGAAAGCGGTGCGTTCCAGGGTGGGTTAGGCGGCGCTGTGGAACTTTCGGGGAGTTAGTATTTCTGTACTTCATTAGTCCTTGAAGGGGCTTGTATAATGATTTTGTACTGATAAGTGATTGTCGCTTTATATATTAACTTTAAAACTTAACTCCTGTCACTGATGCCACTATACACTTTTCCCCTAATCACAGTGTTTGAATATGTAAAATAATAGCAAGCCCACGATCCTAAGATCTTGTCCTTTGGAATGATAGTGCCTTTAGGGCATCACTTTCTGATTGACAACGTAGCCAGATCTGTCAGTCGAGCTGGTGTCCGCCCTTCCTTTGAATCACTCACTCACCTGGAGTTTCACCCACCTGGTACTTTTCCTGTCCCTGCATCCCTTTGGAGGCAGCTGGAATTTGTTGATTTCTCAACGAACAGGAAAACTAAAACAGTCTGAAACACCATGCCTGAGGTCATGATACTGATATTCTAGCAAATGGGACCGAGGAAGTGAAAATGGAAGGAAGTGTATTGGATTCGTCATAGATGCAGACTTGGAATAACTCTTCAGAAACTCACTTTACAGTATCCAAGCTTCCAGTAAAGGTGTTTTGTTACAAGATATTCTTTTTACCAAAAAAAATAGATTTTTTTCACAAATAGATAAGCAAAAAAAGAACACTTCGCTTCCTGCATATATAGATATAACCACTGTTAACATTTTCCCGTATAGCTTTCCAATCTTTTATCAAAAACTAAATGTAATATTGAGTATATGTGTATATTTATTCCTGTCCCGTTGTAAGGATTCCGCTGTATTGCACCATAGGAAGATAGACAGTTCTTTGTTGTTAGATATTTATGTCGGCCCCAGCTCTTCGCTGTTCTGAAATGCCTTTGTGATGAAAGCCCTGCGTGTGGCCATAGCCGCTTCTGTAATTGCCGCCAGAGGGGGTGCTCTGTGAAAAGCAGAGTGAAGTTTTTAGGCTTTGGATATATTCTGTCAGATTGTTCCCCAGAAACAAACTAGTTCGCACTCTGCCAGCATGATACAATGTGAGTTTCCCCTTGCACGTCACAGTCAGTGCTGCGGACTTTGAAAATTATTTGCCAACTAGGTAACAAAATGTTTTATTTGAATTCTAATTTCTTTATTTGTGAAAAAATAATTTCTTTATTTTTCATATGTTCACTGACCGTTCCAATTCTGTGTCTTTTGCCTATTTTTCTGGGATATGCATTTTTCCTATTGTTTAAAGGTGATTTAACTAATAAGGACTTTGTGTCATATACATTGCAAAAAACATTTCTTCATTGTTCAGTCTTTAATTTTTTTTAATTTATGGATTTCAGAGAGAGAGAGGAAGGGAGGGAGAGAAACATCGATTTGTTCTTCCACTTACTGATGCGTTCATTGGTTGGTTCTTTTACGTGCCTTTGCCAGGGAATTAAACCCGAAACCTTGGCGTATTGGGACGCCACTCTGATCGACTGAGCTACCCGGCCGGGGCTTAATTTTGGTTGTAATTTATTGTTTAGGAGTTTTCCATTTTGTTTAATTATCCTAGCAATATTTCCTTCATGGTTTTGTTTCTTGTATCAGGTTTAATAAAGCCTTTCTCTACCCCAAAATTGTATAAACAGTCACCTGTTTCAAGTATTTTTATGGTCTCATTCTTTAAATTTAGTCCTTTAACCCATCAGGAATGCTTTTTGCCAGTTAGTTTAAAGGTGTGGCTTTTTCCCACTAAGTGAGAAGCCAGTTATTGAATAATAATAATGTGCCCTTTTACACTGACTTAAAATCCCTTTCTTATCATAACTAAATTCTTGAGCCTGTTTTGGTCTTTCTGTTCTACTCCGTTGCACTGATCTCTCCTCCATTCCTGCCATTTCATTCTCCTACAGACCCTGTGTTGAAAGTAACTCTAGCAGTGTCTGATCTCCAGAAGTCCTTGAACTACTGGTCTAATCTGCTGGGAATGAAAATTTATGAAAAAGAAGAAGAGAAGCAAAGAGCTTTGCTGGGCTATGCTGATAACCAGGTGAGTGACCTTGGAGAGAAATAATCTGTTACTTTGAGTTCGGCTTATAAATGAGGTTAACGTGAAGGTTATTTTCTTAATTTCTTCACAGTGATTTAATATTTATATAGATAAACAGAATGAAGAAAATGAAAATTGCTGATAACCTCGCCACATAGGTATTTGGGGATCTGTCCTTTCAGAGGTGGAATTGCTAAGTCAGAAGAGATGTAGACCGGACTTAATATTGTAATGATAATGTATTTATTTTCTTCTTTTAAAAAAATAACCCAACATTTACTCTGGCCGGCATGGCTCAGTGGATTGAGTGCCAGCCTGCGAACCAAAGGGTTGCTGGTTCAGTTCCTAGTCAGGGCACATGCCTGGGTTGTGGGCCAGGTCCCCAGTAGGAGACCCGTGAGAGGCAAACACGCATTGATGTTTCTCTTTCTCTCTTTCTCCTTCCCCTCTCCTCTGTCTAAAAGTAAATAAATAAAATCTTTAAAAAAAAATCCCAGCACTTGAGCATGATCTAGTCTTTGTACTTTGACCCAGCAGGTCTATTCCTAGGAGTTTATTTTAAATACCCAACATGCATGTTCACAAAGAACTGTGTACAGTTATCTGTTGCAGCATTGTTTGTAACAGCAAAATATAAGAAATAATTTAGTCCTGGCTGGTGTGGCTCAGGACTAAAGTGGATTGAGTGTTGGCCTGTGAACTGAAAGGTCACTGGTTTGATTCCCAGTCAGGGCACATGCCTGGGTTGCAGGCCAGGTCCCCAGTAGGGGGCGTTCGAGAGGCAATGTTTATCTCTTACACATTGATGTTTCTCTCCCTCTCTTTCTCCCTCCCTTCCAATTTTTTAAAAGAAATAATGTAATGTCCTATGAAGTAGCAGAATAGTTCAATAATCTATGATTTATGCATAGAATTGATTACTATGCAGCTATCAAAAAGAATGAGGTAGATCTATGTGCTGATATGGTAGTATTAATTAGAGAAAAACAAGGGACAGAATAATGTGTAAATGATGCTACCATTAGTGTAAAAAGAAAAGATAGGTGCATGTCCCATGTCTACAAGTAGACACAGGAAACTATGGCTCTGGAGTGAGAGTAGGAGGGAGACTCAGTTTTTACTTTATTCTGTTAGTACTCTTTGAATTTTTTTAAACCACGTAACCTGTTCTAACAAATAAGCCAAACCCACTTTCTTATTTTTCAGTGTAAGCTGGAGCTGCAGGGCATCAACGGTGCAGTTGACCATGCAGCAGCGTTTGGAAGAATTGCCTTTTCTTGCCCCCAGAAAGAGGTAATGTTGAATACCAAGTCTTTTGTTTAAAGCTCTGTGACCAGCTAGTTCAACTGCTAAGTACCTTGGGCCTCCCCTTCTTTAGGTTCACTCTGATCGTGGCTTTGGTGTCACTCTCAACAGTTGTCTCGAGAGGTTGAGATAAAAAAAATCAAACAAGTGGCTCCCGGGTTCTTTCTGGTTGAGCGGATGTTTCCTCTAGGGCTGACGGGGACCATGGCCTAAGAGGGTATGTGGCCCAGCTCACTTTTCCTTTTCATTTCCCCCGAGTTGCCTGATTTGGAAGGCTTGATGAAAAGGGAGAAGCAGAAGATTCTGACTCCCCTGGTGAGCCTGGATACCCCGGGGAAAGCAACAGTGCAAGTGGTCATCCTGGCCGACCCTGTAAGTATTGCTCAGGAAGGGGACAGGCTGCGCCAGGGCTTTCTTTTGTTTCTTTTGAGGTGTCTTTTCCCCACATTTCTTTTGTCTTTTTTGGTGTAGGATGGACATGAAATTTGCTTTGTGGGGGATGAAGCATTTCGAGAACTTTCTAAGATGGACCCAAAGGGAAGCAAATTGTTGGATGACGTGAGTCTCCTTTCTGAATTTGTACGACTGTGGGTCCCAGGAAGGTGCTGTCAATTGTGTGTGGGCTGGGCCGAAGCAGCAGGGGCCAGTTCTCACTGTCGGAACCACGCCCTTGTGCTTTTGGGCTGAGTTCTGAGTCAGGGACTTGTATCTTTATCGCCACCTATGCTACTTTCCCCTGGGTGCAGCATCTGTGCCCTCCCACTGAGCAGGCTGCCTGGGGGAATGATGAGTGTCCTGCCCTTTGAATGGAGGTGCCTGGGAACCGCCCGCTGTCTACTCCTGGGCGTTTTGGTCATCTCTTCTCCCCCTACCCCATCATTCTCCTACTTCCCAGTGAATTGTTCTCAAGCTCCAGTGTCTTCCGTCTTCGAAAAATCTTTCATTTACCACATGTGACTTCTCCAGATTTCTTTTTTTAAAACTCTGCCTGTGCACCGTTTCTAATCCTTACCTCCCGTTCACACTTCAGCCTGTACTACACCGGCTCCTGTCACCCAGGGAAATGTGCATTTTGATCGCATCAGTGATTCCCATTTTGCCAAAATCCAGCAACTACTTTTCTCTCCTCTTCCTGCTTGATTTTTCAGCGGTGTCCAAGCAGTCATTCACGGCTGCCCGAACATCTGACGCAGACCTGGTGCGCAATAGGCGCTCAGTGAGCGCTCTGCTGACCATTGAAGCAGTGAATCAGCCTTTCCGGTTCTGTCACTTCATATCTATGTGGCGGACCTCAAGCAATCTACTTAAAGTCTCTAAACTTAAGTTTTCTTATCTAGAAATTTGAAAAATAAGACTATCCACCTGAGAGGATTGTTGTGTGGTTTATAGAGCCTACCAGACTACCTGCTGACATGATAACAGACACTCAATTAATGTTAGTTAAAGTAGAAAATGTGTAAAGAGCGTTTTTACATTTTACCTTAAAAAAAAATAGAATCTTAGGCAATCTCTCAGTTGGCAAATTTGCTAAATTCTGTGCTTGCTCTCATGTCACTGTCGGGTCCCTCCCCTTCTGAGCTCTGTTCTCCTTTGGTTCTAGCGACCCTGCTGTCCGCATGTCTCTCCGACAGCGCCCCCCCCTTCCCGATCACGGGCACCTCCTGTGCCCGGCCCCACTCTGGCTGTGTGTGATGCTCATTCCGTTACATTCTCTTCTCTGAGCAGACGTTACTGCCTCCTCTGGTTGCTGCTGCTCTTCAGCCATCATTATTTCTCTGGCTTCCTAGCTTCTAGTTCCTACTCCTTCTTGAGCTCCAAACAAGTATTTTGTTGTTGTTGTTACTGAGGTAAAAATACACATAGAATTTAAATGTACAGAAATTTACTGCTCAATTTGATGAGTTTTGACAGTCACATATATCCATACTACTATTACTCAAAATACAGTATATTTTCATCACTGCAGAAAGTTCTTTTATGCTTATTTCCAGTTAGTGTCCAGCCCCGCCTACCAGAGGCTTTGTCTGTCCTTGGACTTCATGTAGTGGAATCATTCAGTAGGTATTCTGTTGTGCCTGGCTTTTCTCACTCAACATTTTTGAGATTCCTTCATGTAATTGCATGGAGTTCATTCTTTTTTTTATGACCGAGTGGTATTCGGTTTTATGAATGTAACAAATTTTTTTTATCCATTCTTCCAATGGATATTTGAGTTGTTTCAGATTTTCATTTATTATAAGGAAGACTGCAGTGAACATTGTTGTGCAGATCTTCTCGCAGACATGTGTTTCGTTTCTCTTGGATAAAGAAATACGCAGGAATGGAATTGCCTTTACTTTGTGAGACACCGCCAAGCAGTCAGCCCAAGTGGCTGGACCTTTTGCTGCTTACCAGCCACTCACACACAGTCAGGGTTCCAGCGGCTGTACGTCCTCACCGGCATTTGTATTTTTGTTGTTGTACCTATACTAGCATGAGTAAAACAGTTTCTCATTGTGGTTTTTTAAAAGGATTTTATTATTTATTTTTAGAGAGAAGGGAAGGAAGGGAGAGAGGGAGAGAAACATCGATGTGCGAGAGACATGTCAGTTGGTTGCCTCTCGCGTGCCCGCATCCGGGGACCTGGCCCGCATCCCAGGCGTGTGCCCTGACTGGGAACCTTGCCGGTGACCTTTGGGTTCGCTGGCTGGTTCTCAGTCCGCTGAGCCACACCACCCAGGGCTCTCGTTGTGGTTTTAATTTGCATTTTCCTGATGACTAACAATGTCGAGCACCTTTCCATATGTTCATTGACCATTTGCTTGTCTTCTCTTGTGAATTATGTGGGGGTTTTGTACACTTTTTTGCATAATAGATTTATTTTCACTACTTCATGATTAAAGTTCCAAATATACACAAGAGAGTACAACCCTGAGATCCCTGACTGTCACCCACCAGCTCTGTCCCATAATCTTCTCACTATTCTTTCCCAGCCCACCTTTTTTTTGCTGGAGAATTCTAAGGCAAGTCTCAGACACTGTGACATTTCATCCCTAAGTACTTAAATATTTTATACATTTTTAAGACAATTTAAAAGAAGTAAACATTAAGGAGTTTTCTTTCTTTCTTTTTTTTTTTTGAAGATTTTATTTACTTATTTTTAGAGAGAGGGGAAGGGAGGAAGAAAGAGGGAGGGAAACATCAATGTATGGTTGCCTCTCACGCACTCCACACCGGGGACCTGGCCCACAGCCTAGGCATGGACCCTGACTGGGAATCGAACCGACGACCCCTTGGTTCACAGGCCGGCACTCAATCCATGGAATTCCCTTATATACCATACTGACATCATCACACTTAAAAAATCAACAGTATATCTTTAATGTTACCTCAAATCCAGTTCTTATTAAAATTTCCCTGATCCACTAAAAGTAGCTTTATGTGGTTGATTTGCCCTATGTGTTTTTAAATTAGCTTTAATGTAATTGGAGTATATACATACAGAACAGTTTATATGATCCATTGAGTTTCACAACAGACTATTTGGAAGACACACCTCTGATGTATTTTCATTTTAGCCATTCTTGTCTATTCTCTAATCTCTGAATATGTCTTTGCTCACATCATTTTCCTAAAGTGTCTGTTCTGTTATTTGAATATTTGCTTAAAAATAAGGTCCAATCAGCCCTGGCTGGCGTAGCTCAGTGGATTGAGCACAGGCCTGCAAACCAAAGGGTTGCTGGTTTGATTCCCAGTAAAGACACATGCCTGGGTTGCAGGCCAGGTCCTCAGTGGGGGCCACATGAGAGGCAACCACACATTGATGTTTCTGTCCCTCTCTTTCTCCTTTCCTTCCCCTCGCTCTAAAAATAAATTAATGAATTAAAAAAAAGTGTGTGTGTATATAAAACAAAAAAAAAGCCCGATCAAATTTATTTACTTAAAAATAAAGCCCAATCAAATCTGTTTAAAAAATTTTTTATTATCTTTGTCAATTTTTTGGAGTTTCAGATATGAGTGATTTGATATCATCAAATGCAAGTCCTTTTTTCTGCTTATATCTTGCCTGTTTATTTTCTTAATAGAGCGTTTTAAAGAGCAGGAAATTTTTTAAGTTGTTTGTAAACTTTTTCTTTTATGTTTACCACTTTCTGTGTCTATACCAAATTTATAGCCAGTGAAACCTCTTCACCATGGATATTTCAAACTCAGTGTGTCTATAACTGAATTTATCATTTATCTCCCCTCAAATCCATTCTTCTTTTAATAATATAAAAATAAAAGCTACTGTTTATTAAATATCTCCTATGTTCTCGACATGTGCCATATTCCTAAGCACTTTACGTCTATTCTGCATTCTTACCAGAGTCTGCAGCAGTGATAGTCCCTTTCAGATGAGGAAACAGGCTCAGAAGTGCTGTGAGCATCAGGGCACGGGCCTGGCCGGAGATCTTTCAGGCTGTGCAGCCAGTCTGTTTCCCTGCTCCGTTTCTGCCCTGCTCCCTCCTCTGAACAGTGCTGTGTATCTTTTATCCCCATTACTCAAGGGGGGATCCTCAGGGCCCGTTTTTTTACATCTAATATACTTTTCACTTTAGAATAGTTTTAGATATACAAACAGTCATTTTTGAATATTGTTTCTCCTCACCCCAAAATTCTATCACTTATTGGTCACCAAGAGTGTGAGTTTTACCTCTGAAATCTCGTTTGTCTGCTTCCTTCTGAAAACGCCCTTATTATCACCCCCAAAACCATAGAAGCCTCCTTCCACCGTCCCGTCAGTCCCTGCTGCCAGCAGGAGCTTTCCAAAGCTCAAGTGCAGTAATTCAGAAAACCTGTTTCATCTTCTGATCGCGACCTGTTGCCTCGAAGGTACATTCCAAACCCTGACGGGCCGGCTGGCTGGTGGCTGCTCTCTGATCTTCTGCGCGCCCATTCCAGCCCCAGCGAGCTGTTTCTTTTCACCAATGTTCATCTTCTTGCCTCCACGGGCGGGTTTTTCTTTTCCTCCCCTTAGTCAACTTATCCTTCAAAATTCAGGAGTTTTCTTGGATTCTCCATACCAAAGCTTGTTGTTTCCCCCCCTTTTTTAAATTAAAAAATTTCTGCATGTTTGTGGGATTTTTTTCTGCATATCTTTGCCTTCAAAATACTTTTTATCTTCATCAAAATCCAGTAGCACTGAGATTTTTCGTAAATGCAATGCCACCACATCTTGCCCCTTACTGAGTCCCACTGCCCAGCACAGCCATTTTCACCATCACTGTTTCGAAATAAAAAATACATGTATTTCTGTTTCTTCATTTTCACTTGCAGGCGACATCTTGTAACTTCTTGCTGAGGTAGATTTCACACTAATTTTACACTATTTCTTCAACCAGTTAGTTACTCCTTTTCTTTCAGGCTGTCACTTTGTTTATCGTTCCGCTGTAGCAAATGTTCCCCCTCCCATGTGCCTTTATGCAAAATAGCTGTTTTCATATCTGGGTCCTCAGCTATTCTACATGCCCTTCAAAGCCTCAAACTACGTCTCTACTGCCACACCCAAACCCCAGTTAATGCCCACGTAGCTCATAATGAAAACTGGCATTTTTAAAGGTATTTCTGTACTTGCTTTTCGACTGAATTTTCCTTATGTATTTTCCTTATGAAACAGCTGTTTAGCATATGCTTGGTTGTATTGGACAGGAAGTTTTAAGAGACTTAGATGCTAAGCCTCTGAGGGTGATTTTAACCTTCACCGAGAGAAAAAAATCCGTTTCTTGCTCCACAAGCCCCACTCCATGGTCTCAACCTCACAGAACAATAGGATAAAAGGTCCCTGGTGGAACCAAAACATATTGTTACTAACAAGTCTTCCTTTTTAATTAACTGACCCAAAATGAACCAAATACTACCAACATCAGTGGAATGGCGTGGGAAGAAGCATAGAAGAAGGAAATCGTTTCAGGCTCAACAGCTAAAATGTCAGAATAGCTTTTCACCTTTGGTCTCATCATTAGGCTGTCTCGGGAGCACTCCCGATTCCCGAGAGCCTGCCCAGGTGCTAAGAGAGACAGCACTTTCTGCTCTGCTGAGGACCCTGCAGCCTGGTGGGCTCTGTCCTTGCTCTCCGGTCAGCCACCTCGCTCCCTGGCTGCAGGCCCTTTACTCCACAAGCAATTGCTCAGTGCTCACCAGCATCCTCTGTCAAAGGAAACACAGTGGTCCACACTGAACAAACACATTTCATTGGTTCATTTACTGATTATGAATAATGCAATGAAGTAGAAAGTGAACTATATGTTTTATTTTATGGACTTAGAATATATATCCCAATTCTGTTTCTGTAGGCAATGGCAGCAGATAAAAGCGATGAATGGTTTGCTAAACAAAATAAACTGAAGGCTTCGGGCTGACAGAAGACATCCGCGGAAGAAGCATTCGTGATTCTTTCCCAGCACCTGGGGGCTTTGATGTGTCCATTCCTGATAAATACTCTCCCCCTTGGTTGTTCCCTGTATAGGCAAGGAAGCTGGGGTGGGGAAGGTATGTGTGTTAATCTTTGAAAGGTCTGATGTGTTTTAGGTATAAAATCCTTTTATTGTTAATCCAGTTAGAGGAGAACTCTTGCAGTAACCTGTACCGCCACTGGAATGACACAATCTGTGTGTAACTATATTAGATTAGTAATAAATTATTTCCCAGCCTGGGGCAGCTACATGGGACATTACCTTTGTTTGGGATGGAAGGAATTTGATAAGCATGTGCATTTTATGAGAACACCTGTTCAAATAAATCCAGAACAATAGGATAAAAGGTCCCTGGTGGAACCAAAACATATTGTTACTAACAAGTTTTCCTTTTTAATTAACTGACCCAAAATGAGCCAAATACTACCAACATCAGTAGAATGACGTGGGAAGAAGCATAGAAGAAGGAAATCGTTCCAGGCTCAACAGCTAAAATGTCAGAATAGCTTTTCACCTATAGGCAAGCCAGTTGCCTATAAAGGAGCACTCCAGCATCCGTGATGGTGTGTTGTTCCCATGTCCCACTCCGGCGGCCTTGGCACGTAAACATGTTTTAAACATTTTGTTCCTTGAACCACAGGATTTGGTTAACACCCCACACTCCTTGCTTTAAAACTTTGAGTAGCCAGAGAAGAGAGACAGAAAGGTCTACTGTGCTGTGTCGCTGTGTGCCTGGCTCTGCGCTGGTCTCCTTATGTGATTTTTAAAAATATTCCTAAGAAGAAATCATGTTAAATTTCTTAAAAATGGATTGGGTGATTTATTTAGCCTAAAAAAAATTGTTTTAATGTTTTCCTGTAATCTTCTGTTTGGTTCTATAGAAGAGATAAATTTTAATCACTGGAAACATAATTATATTGGGCATATTTATTATTAAATGTTTTTTTGAAGATGTACTTCTGAGATCAAGCTGTTAATACTAACCTGTAAGAGTCATTATTTAAAGTGGTGGGCAGGTTCAAACTTTAAGAAAGAAATTGATGAGATTGGAAAGGATTGACCCAGAGGATACCAGTCCCAGAATAATGCATATCAAATTACTTGTAAATAAATCATAGTCTCTGCTCTTCTCCCTTGCTGGCAAGGTGGGGTATGGAAATTTCAGGGTGAATTTCAGCTTACCTGCCTATAGGGTGATTTTAACCTTCACCGAGAGAAAAAAATACATTTCTTGCTTCACAGAACTTTTCATTCAACTTAAATTCTCTATCTTAAGGAAGCAATCATGCTTTTAAAAGCAAACCGAGTTATAATACATGTTCTTGCTCTAGGCAGATGGCTCACTTTTCTTCCCTGTATATGGGGAAATTATTGTACGGATTTTGAATAATCAAATAAACCTCTGCATCTCTTTAGACGATGATTTATTCTCAGGTTTTTTATTAGGCAAAGTAATTCTTGATGTTTGTCTCTAGTAATACTGTTTTTGAGGGGAAAAACCTACTCTCCCGGAGTGTTAGGCTGCTGTGGCGTGGCCCTCCAAGTTTGTTCCTGTAAAATGAGTGGTTTCTGCAAGGACTGAATGACTCAACACACTCTGGATCCGTCTGTATCTGCTAATCTTGTATTTTAACCTACCCCGGATATTTCCTCGTAAACGCAGTTGTGCCTGCTGGAAGTTAGTGCTGTTTCTCTCCCTGGGACATTCTGGCTTTATGACATCAGCCCCCTTTTGTTTACCTCATTGCCTGCCATCTTTTCCTGTGATGTAATCTGTAATATTTTATTCATCCTAAAACCCTTTAGTGTCCGACTGTGGCCTTCTATCAAGGAATCTAAACGTTTTCCTCTGCACATTGCAGCTAGTAATTTTAAACCAAAGGTTATGATTACCTTCCCACCTCTGGAGATGGTATTATCAACCAGAAAACAGAGGTATGAGAAACATGGTTTTGCTCAAGCTGGTATTTTTAAACAGGTGAAGTTGGAGGGTTCTTCCCTTTCTCCAGATTTATGTTGTTTTCAGAGTAGTCATCTTGTTTTTTCACTTGAGAGGTGTGGAGTCCCAGATAAGTTCAAATACACCGTGGGTATAAATCCAGAAAGGTTTAGAATGGCTATGTTGCAAGAGGTCTCCCAGATCAGCCTAGAAAGTTAGTACGAAATCCCCCTTTGCCTGATATCCTAGTGCATCAGCAAAGCCATGGACATTCGGTTCTCCTTTATGTGACTTTCTGCCCACCTCACCTCCCCCACACAGCACCCTTGTGGTTTGGCAGAGTTTTCAGGAGGGCTCCACCTTGTCCAACCAGAGACCTCCATGAGGTACGAGTTAGAGAGTCCAGTGTGGCCTAAGATTTATTACCTTTACTCTATAGGAAGTTAACTCTGGCTTCAATGTTCAGTGAAGAAGTGCCCTTGCCTCAGACCTCTTTGTAAGTTAATAGAGTCAGTGGTTCAAGAACCAAGACAGTGTAAAGGGTATGCACTGAAAAGTCTTGTTCCTACCCGACCCATCAGTCCCACTCCCCTGCCTCCAACTGTTTAAGCATTATGTATATATATTCATATTTTCTCCCTTTCCTGCACAAAGTTTAGCACACTATGTACATTATACCTTGCCTTAAAAAATAATGTATCTTACAGTTGCTTTCTGCAGTCCTAATTCTGGTACATTTTTACTTTATCAGGTTTTACAGTGATTTTCATAATGTTCCATTATTATTTTTTTTTTAATTTTCTTTAAGATTTTATTTTAAAAAGGGAAGGGAGGGAGGAAGAGGGGGAGAGAAACATTAATGTGTGGTCGCCTCTCATGCGCCCTCCAACTGGGGACCCCGCCTGCAGCTGTGCCCTGACTGGGAATTGAACCGACAACCCTTGATTCACAGGCTGGCACTCAATCCACTGAGCCACACCAGCCAGGGCTAATATTACTATTCACATTTAATGCAAGTCATGGTTGTAAACAGCATCAAAATGTGTACCCTCCAAAGAAGAGAGAACAATACAACTTTTGTACTGTGTGGCCCTTGCCCAGTTTATTGTTCCGCGGAATGAAGTTCTTCAGTCACTGTGTGTCCTGGGTATACTTCATTCTTAAGTAATGTGCTTAGTCTATAGCCACTTCCTACAAATATGTTAACAGAAGATCTCAAAGATACCCGGTGGGGTTTGGTTTCCTTTGACTTTCCTCTGAAGTCTTTATGGTTGTTGCTTCTGTTGTTTAATGGTCCTTCATGAGCTGGAGATAACCTGATGTCATGATTTGCGCCAATAGTTTTTAATTGAGGAAAAGTATTGGGAAGTTCCATGCCACCGCAGACCTGGTGCTTTGAAATGTCTCTGCTAACGTCACTGAGCACTGCATATCGCAGTGTAGCGCTAAGAGTTGCTACCTGCATGACAGTCAGTACTAACTAAGGGGTGGAAGCCAAGCTCAGACACTCGCCCTTGCATGGGTCAGGGTTTGTTGTGCTCCTAAAATCCCATATACGCGCATGTACATACTGTCTCACAAATACCCCCAGGTAGAAACCAGTCCCAAGCAAATTTTGGTTGCTAGGCCTTAGATGAGTGTTTCAGAGGTGGGATTTTGAAACCATCTGCTCCAGTGTTTCTCCGCTGCTGTGTTGTAATGGGGTGTTGAGCTGCAGGTCCCCCCAAATCCCAAAACCTCTCCATCGCTGTCGCTTGGGGAATGAGGCAAGTAAAGCAGGGCCATTGGTAGCTACTTTGCATATCTGCAGGGCTTGACCAGTGTTTTATTAACATTAAAAAGCCGTGCCTGCCCTTGGAGCGGGGGAGAGGGGCAGACTCAAACCCGTGATGCGATGTAGCCAGAGGGGCTTCCCACGCCTGGGAGAGCGGCTTGGAGGCGGCTGCTACACAGGGGGCCACGCTTGCCCGGAATAACTACCGGCAGCCGAGAAAGGTGGAAGAAGCCAGACTGCCGACCGGTGTAAACCAGTGTGGGGGGAGTCGGAAATGGGGTTATGGAGGAAGACGTGCGCAGGGATTTAAATGCAGGCGCAGCAGCCATGCTGGAGTTTTTACCACACTGTTTGGGAGCGGGAGGGAGGTGGCTCTCTTGACCACCTTGAGGATATGGCTTTGGATTAAGAACAGGAGCCTAGCCAAGCTAGAACTTCTATTTCTTTTCCTGAACTATGGTACTCCTGACTGGCCTGGTTTGGAAAGGGGATTCAAGACTGTGTCTGTGGTGTTTTAAAGGGACCTCAGGATTTAACGGTGACATTCTGCCATTACTTTGAACCTGTATAACTTTTGAATAAATAGTTCCTTTCCTTTTTTAAATTATTTTTTATACCAAGCTCTGGCATTGAGAGCCACGGTTCTTAACACAGTGGTGGGCAAAAAACATAAAGTAACAAGACCCCCAGGGGCAGGGTGGGGGGAGGGGTTTCCCTAACATTGTGATGCATCAATTACCTCATTAAAAGTGACTTCCCTCAAAACATTAACTTCATCAGGCCTGTGTTCCAGTAGGGGCTTTTGGTAGTAGGACTTGACTTGAGCTTGTTGGAAGACAGAGCCCTTTTCCCTTCCCTAATGTTGGGTTAGTAGAGAATGGACAGCCCCTGAGGAGATAAGGGGCCTCCGTCTGCACTCCTTCCCCCTCCCCCAGAAGCGCAGCCTCTTCACTGACCTCAAACCTTGGGCATTTTCATAGCATGATTCTCTCCCCACCTCTCTACTTCCGCTAAATATTTACATATGACCTGAGAACAGGAAGGCTGGGAACATGGACTCATACGGAAAGCCAGTTTTGATGGAACTTTCCCTAGAGGAGAGATGCTTTTTATACATTTATCAAGTGTATAAAAATACAGCTCCCCAGGACTCTCACAGTCACTTTGAGTTTACTTTTCCAACAGCAGACACACACTTTCATGCAGTTAATGTAATTTATTGATGTCGCAGCTATGGTCACTACAGTTTCCAGACATTTCAGCCAGCAAGGTTTTTTAGGAAGCCCATTTCATTTCCCTACCAGAGGAGCCGTGCTATCGTATTTCATCCTGTTTGACATTTTGTCCTCAACAAGTTTCCTTTTTCTTCAGTTCTTCCACTTTGGCAATGTAGACCCTCATGGCATCCATCTTGGACATCCCTTTTTTCTTGTTCCATGCCTCCCACTTGGCCTTGGCTTTCACATCTGTGGCAGGCGGGGCAGGGATGTTGCAGTCGCCCTTGGTGGCTTGTTTGTAGAAGCTATACACCAACAGCTTCTCCTGATCACTCACAGGTCCCTTCAACTGCTTTACAGCAGCGCAGGCCAGCTCAAATTCCACTTGGCCCATTGCGGGAACTGCGGTGGGGTCTTCTAGTGATACCTGGCGCTAGAAGCTGGAGGGTGGCGAGTTAGAAGACACTCGAGACTGGTGATTAAGTCTGGGTAGAAGGGAAAGGGAGAAAAGGAGACAGGGTAATGTGGGAAGAACACAGAATATTTGTGTGTGCTCAGTGAGAAATCAAATGTTTTTACAAAGTACACACTGCAAACTGGGGCCCACTGATTTGGATCCCCC